>JAOBRD020715590.1:0-14402 GCA_027575215.2 Hydrozoanthus sils
CTCTCAAGCCTTGCAGTCACAGACACATTTCATCCAACAACTGACTGTATTAAAGTCCCACGTCTCATTCAATTTAAAAAAGTTTCCATTCAAGAAAATTCGAACTCAGATACTTTGAAGTCCCCGCTATTTCGAAGCAAATCTCCATTTCCTTGGTTTTGCCCCACTTTTTTCAGTCATTTAACCTAGAATAGTTCGAACTCGGATAATTCGTAGTAATTTCTATTCCCATGCCCCAATAATTCAAAGTTAAGTTACCGGCTGAATGAAAAAAAAACAGACCTGTCGTAAATTGGTGTACTTACCTAATGATTACGGTCTAACACAGTTTATACTTTGATGAGATTATTTCTTCGAAACTATATTAACATTTCACAGCTCGTTAATCGTTTTATGTGGGCATGTTTTAAATCGTCAACGTGATGAAAATCCATGAGCTAAGAATCTTTATATTGGTCACTGTTTTACTTAGGTTATTTTTTCTTTGTTGATGAAAACATTCGAAACATGTTTAGAATGGACGGAGTGCTCTCTAATGTAGTGAAAATAGAGCAAATAAAGCTGTTCAATGGTGTAAACGGCGTATTTGTTCTTGACCCCTTTAATTCGAAAACCCGATAATTCGAAGTATTTTGCGACTTCGAACTATCGGGGTCCAACTGTATATAATGTAGGATATAGTTTTTGAACGAACGCTTTACAGCACCCTTATCCTTTTGTCGGTTGCAATGTACTTATCTTTATGAGCTCGACTTTTAATCCTATGTTAAACAAGATTGTTTTACTTTTGTGAGCTTCTCCTGATACCTCAATCTATACTACAACCATAAAGCCTCGGAAAATAGCTAGGAAGCTACTCTAGACAAAGCCAATAAGAAATAGGATGAACACGATAAGCTTTGTGGTGTTACATACCCGCTGACAGGTATTCGGAGAGGGGACAGATTTAAAGGCTAATAACGGGTTGTTTGGTACAGTTTGTAATGGCTATTCATACAAACTCAGAGATAGATAACAGCTCCTCTATCTTAATTTCTTTTGTAACATCAATCCGGCTGTTTACAGAAATGAAGTTCAACTTCAACAAATACGATCGATCTACGATCGACTCCCTTGGTACTCCGTACGACTACAACAGTGTTATGCACTATAATGGTCGCGCCTTCAGCAAGAATGGAAGACCTACAATTGCGGCCAAGAAAGGAGGAGTAAGAGTAATTCTAAAACTAATTTAACAAGCTTTTTTACTCTAGCGCGCTGAGCTGTCGCACTTTGTAGTAATCGTCACAGTTTGTAAGACCTGTCGTACTTTGTTTAAAAATTGTCGTACTTTGTAGCAAATTTTTCTTTGTTTGTAACACCCGTCACACTTTGTTTAAAAATTGTCGTACTTTGGAACACCTGTCGCATTTGGTAATGATGTTATCGTACTTTGTAACACTTGTCGCATTTTGTAAATAATTTGTCGTACTTTGTAACACCTGTCACACTTTGTAATAAAACTGTCGTACTTTGTAAGACCTGTCGCACTTTGTTACAGAATTGTCGTACTTTGTAGTAAATTTTTCTTACTTTGAAGCACCTGTCACACTTTGTAATAAAACTGTCATACTTTGTAAGACCTGTCGCACTTTCTTACAGAATTGTCGTACTTTGTAGTAAATTTGTCGTACTCACTAACACCAGTCGCAATTTATAAGAAAACTGTCATACCTTTGTAATACCTGTCGCAATTTCTTATAGAATTGTTGTACTTTGTCGTAAATTTGTCGTACTTTCTAATACCTGTCGCACTTTCTTATAGAATTGTTGTACTTTGTAGGAAACTTGTCGTACTTTGTGATACCTGTCACACTTTCTTTTAGAATTGTTGCACTTTGTAATAAATTTGTCGTACATTGTAACAACCGTCGCATTTTGTAATATAATTATCGTACTTGTAACACCTGTCGCACTTTGTGATAAAGTTGCCGTACTGTGCAACACCTGTTGCACTTGTAATAATGTTATCGTAATTTGTTACACTTGTTGCACTTTGTTATAAAATTGTCGTGCTTTGTAACAGCTGTCGCACTTTGTAATAAAACTGTAGTTCTTTGTAACACCTGTCGTACTTTGTTATAAAATTGTCGTACTTGTACAACATGTCGCACTTTGTATAAAACTGTCGTTCTTTGTAACGCCTGTCGCACTTTCCTATAGAATTGTCGTACTTTGTAACACCTGTCGCACTTTGCAACAAAACTGTCGTACTTTGTTATAAAACTCTAGTACTTTGTATCACCTGTCGCAGTTTGTTATAAAACTGTCGTACTTCGTAGTATCTGTCGCGCTTTGTTATAAAATTGTCGCATTTTGTAACACCTGTCGTACTTTGTTATAAATTGTCGTACTTGTACAACACGTCGCACTTTGTAATAAACTGTCGTTCTTTGTAATGCCTGTCGTATTTGGTTAAATTGTCGTACTCTGTAACACCCGTTGCACTTGGTAATAATGTTATCGTACTTTGTAACACCTGTTGCACTTTGTAATAAAGCTGTCGTATTTTGTATCACCTGTCGTATATTGCAAAAACTATGTCACACTTTGTAATTCGAGTTAGAGGTCACGTGACCACACCTACCTCGACTTAACAAAGCTTTACAAAATGATGTTCAGAGATGGGAGTAGCAGGTTGACATTGAATGGAGGGCTAGGTGTCAAACCTCGGCTTGTAAAACATATGACACCAAATTTGTGCAAATTTTTTGTGCAAATGTAA
This sequence comes from Hydrozoanthus sils, assembly GCA_027575215.2. Lineage (NCBI taxonomy): Eukaryota > Metazoa > Cnidaria > Anthozoa > Zoantharia > Hydrozoanthidae > Hydrozoanthus > Hydrozoanthus sils. The sequence goes on from JAOBRD020715590.1 coordinate 2,765, forward strand.
GTAAAAATGGTTCTGAAGAACAAGGCTTACTCTCCAGCCACACAAATCTCATTATTCTATTATCTGTACCTTGCCAACATGTTTTGGTTCAATAGCTGAAATTTTACTAATGTCATCCTACCATTTCTGAATCCCATTTTGTCATGGCTGATTGATTTAAAATTCGCTGTGTTTATGTGACCCCCAGTTGCCAGAGGTCTGTTGCAAACTAACTGCTAGCTCATTTTCCAGGCAAGCTGCCCCCTTTTTTTCTCAGTCTTTTGTAGTAATAAATGGATAAGAGATCTGTGAGCTGCTTAATGAGGGGACATATTTTTTTGACGTTGGCCCCGGCAGTACTCACTATTCAACTCAGTTGACTGCGAAAGTCGAGTCAAGTGTCTTCCCCAGGACAAACCTTACTGCTTTAACTGGGAACCAACCTAAGCTCACCAACAATTTTTGATTGAACAAGAGTCTATATTTATATTTTTTATAAATATAGATTACAATGTGAGGAATACCAAGTGTCTAAATTAACTCTAAGGTTTTCTAGTTAGTCACCATGCGGTCATGAATGACAAGCTACTTTGGTAGGCCCTCCCCTTCAATCTAAAACTAATCAAGACTTCTGTTTCGTCCTATTAGCGAAATCGTTTTGTTGGTTTAAAAACTAATTTTAGTGACGTTTAAATGATAAAGGGCAATAGACACTCATGAAAAAACCATTTGTCTAGTTTCATCGAGCGAGCTTATATTGCCGGCCTCAACTTGTTGATGAGTATGAAGACTTAAGGCGGATAGTCTGACAAACCCACCAAAAAACTTTTCAAAATAACATTCTAACGCGATCTTATACCTTCACAGGTGACGTTGGGTCAAAGACAACGACTGAGTAAAATTGACATTCGGCAAATGAACCTGATGTACAGATGCAGCGGCGGCGGCGGCGGAGGAGGAGGAAGTGGAGGTCGGTGGTTATGATGGGTGTGACCGTATAGACAGTAAGAATATCGCTGACGGGGACAGACACTTGACCACGACCATTCCCATTCCTGATAGGTTCGTTGCCCAAAAAAAGTCTGAAATGAGGCGGGGCTATTCCTAGAACAGTGTTTTGTTTGTTTAAGAACAACCGGCTCAAGTAAATGTTTTATGTTAAAAGTGGACTTCCTAGCTAGACCGCTGGAATCACACCTAAGAACTGTGGATTTCGGGCTGGGCTGATCAAAAATAGCTTTTGCAGTCTAATAGCTGAAGCCAGTTTTAGCAAGTTAGAGATGTCATCAATTTCAATGCGACATTAATTAAGGCGTAAGTTTGGAATCGACCCAATTTTGGGTAAAATGTTTATGGTTTTTTGTTGTTGTCTTCTTTTGCTCATTAGACTGCACGGACTCTCACAAGGATTGCAAGTACTGGGCAGGAATAGGAGAGTGCAAAAAGAACCCAAACTGGATGTTACCTAATTGCAGGAAGAGCTGTAACCAGTGTTAAGCTCTGCAAGGTAGGAACTAAACTAACTTTACATGCTTAGGCAGTAAAGTGTAGGACTTTAGGTTGAATCTGTCAGAGGCAAGCTTCCCTATTACGAAGTTTGAATAGTACACTGGCAAAGAACAATGTTGTGATTTTTTTTAAACAATTACAGATATAAACTGTACATGCTGTTAAAAATTAAAAAAAAAACACAGAAAAAAGTTACTGTTCATCAGCAGGACTCCCAAACTGTATATAATTCCACAATTGGTTTCTGGTCCATTAAATCCTGTACCAATTGTAGAACAATTTAGGAGGAGCCACCCACTAAATGAGCACAGTAACTGAACAACGTTAGTAAAAGTAAGGAAAATAACTGAAACCATTATTAAATGTGAATTTGCGACCCTCGCCACATGTCTAAAAACAAAATGCGCGAGCGTACAAGATAAAAGATATAAAATATTAGCGCTTAGAGCTAAAGCAATGTTAGAAATAAAAAAGATAAGTTAATAGGTAAATAAAAACTAAAAGGATATCGATTTGTTATAAGGCTTAACTTCAGTCATCATGTCAATCTGGGCGACGACCCATGATGTAGATAATGCACTTATAACATACGTAGCTAGCTTGTTCTGTGCGAAAGAAGAAAGACAGTTCAACTTTGCTTTAACATTTTGTTTTAGTGCTTTCTCGAATAATAGCCGCGGAAAGTAGATGTTATCAAATAATATTGCACTCAATATACCCTTTTATTTTCAGGTCCTAATTGCTGACGCAAAGCTACTGACGATGAATCACAAGTGTTTCACTTTGAGAATAAATGTATAGAATGAGTCAAGAAAAATAAAAATATTCATAGCAAGCAAAATCAAGAGTTCTTTTTCTGTTTTACGAGAGGAAAAAGAACTTAAGTTGAATAATTTTCGCTTAGAATGATAAGGATTAGGAACATTTAAGAAAAGAAGCGAAAGCTTGGAAAGAAGTAACAACAACCTGAAAGGAAAGTAATTATGATTTGTACAACATTTCAACAAGCAGCCGTTTTTGTTTCGGTCGTGCTTCGTGCTTCTTCAGCGCCAAGAGTCGTGGGAACGACAATTTGTAAATTATTAAAGGTAATCTAAAACGAAATAGGCGTTAAATACCAGTTTTCGAAACACCAGCTGTCTGCAGGATTTCGTTCTCATGCAGCTGTTTCAGCGAATAGAGTCTCTTGGTTTGTAGAGTTGAGAGGTCGCGCGAGACGGTGTTTCTTTGGTAACCGTTAGCTGTGCGCCCTGTAAAGTCAAAGATACTGATGTTTCGAAATGTAGTCCTTTACTGGGTAAAGTGTGGAATACAGTTCAAAACGTCAGTATTTTCTTGTTTTTTCAGGGCATATTGCTCAAGATATTTACCTAGTTGAATTTATTGGTTGGCTGTATTATCTTTATTGGTTGACTGTATAGCCGTGTCTTTATGACTGTATTGCCGTGTCTTTATTGGGTGACTGTATTGCCGTGTCGAGTGTGCTTGCTGGATTATATTAGCGTTTTATCTTTAGGCCAAGTAACAGGGTGGAGCACCAGATCTCACCTCGCATCACACAGGGCCGTAGCAAGGGGTGGCCCCCCCCCAGTTTTTTCCCCCAACTTTTGTGACTACTGACTGCTTCAGGGAAATTAGTAGATACTGACCACAGAAACATAAATGACTGGTCCATCAGTCCACTTTTACATTTTCGCCAACTTCAATTCCGGCGGGTTACTGAGGGAAAAGAGGGCTTAATCAGACAAAAAACAATATTCCAGATCAGTAGTCCTTCTAGATGCCCAAAAACGTTTTCAAAACCATTTGTTTGTGTTTTGTAATGAATCGTTTTTGGTTTATTATTGGGTAAACAAGCATTCTTAGTAATTCTTATCACTTTTAACCGGAGACAGCGTCGAAAGCTCCTAACGAAATATTCTCGTACTACAGTATTACTTTTCTATTATTGAGACGGTGATTTTTTTGAAAACTAATGTCTGAAAACGGGATGCTCCAGTATTAAAAAAAGCTTCTGCATACACAACGACTTGAATAATCAAAATGTGATCAAGTGACTTATGGGTCGAGGCCGGCGCCCGGCTTGTACCCAGAAGGGCACATCAGTGATAGCGTTTGATACAACTGTACGCAACACTCAAGGCTTAAGTCATATGCTCATGGGGTTTGCTCTTTTGTTTGATCTTCTCTTTACATTCACTCTTCAAACTACCCATGCAGAGTTTGAGAAAACGGAAAATATTGTATAAGTTTTAGACACTCTGACTTTGCTTCAAACGGTGTTTAAAACCCAGGAAATACGTTTGGAAACAATCTATTTTCAAATTTTCCCGGGGGAGCATGCCCCCGAACCCCCCTAGAAAAATTGTGCCTTTGGCGCTCAGTTGTGCTCCTCCAGTTTTCCAAGGCTTGCTACAGCCCTGTCACATTGGTAAGAAGACAAGAATGAACTCTACTTGACCAAATAAGGAAATTTCCCATGTCGAATCTTCAGTTTTCCCGACACAGTTTCTGTGACATATATTGGACGGCACGATACTCATTAAGTTGGAACAGACCAGACAGTTTTAGCAAAACTTTAAATTATTTCCGCACGCAAGCTAAAACACTTTCTGCATTTCCAAAAAAACTTTGACAGCTACATTTTGTTCGAAAATACTCCAAGTGAACCGAAAATGAAAACTTAAATTTAGTGGTCACACCTGACTCGTGCAAATTTTAAAATCTAATAATAAAATTGCTGAAAAAATTTTCTCATATAAGGTAACTTAATGCAACACCATCTGTACAGAGAGCTTTTGTTTAAAACATTTTTTTGACATGGCTGTTTTATGCAGTTCTGTGATAAAATTCCAGAGTTTTGGACCACTGAATCTTAAGCTAAATTTTCCATAGTTTGTTCTTATTTTGGCAAAGAAAAGGACGATCTGAAGGCTAAACGTGTGTTATACGAGTGTATATCTTTTACTGGTGTAAAAAAGTCTATGAATGGGGTTGGCAGATTATTTTGATAGAAATCAAATAAGAACTGTAGAGATGGAGCTGACTTGTAAACAAGAAAGCCATTTTAGAAGTAGGAATTTTGCATCTTACTGGTTCTTTTTTAACCGATTTTCTCCATCTTGTACTCGACAAGAGAACCAGTTTGAACCAATTCTATCAGTCATTCTACCGCAGAGATCCCACGAGATACTGCGCATGCGCAAGCCGAGAGAATTTTAGTTAAAAAATAAAGAATAAGAAGCTCCGATTGCAATCTGTTCTACTGCAGATCTCGCGGGAAATGGCTAGAACTTGAAAGGAGTTTAAAGAAATAAGATAGACACGATCCACAGAAGAGCTTCTTGTCGGCTTACTTTTCCGAGTGCTTTACAACAGAACAGAGCACTATCGGAGCTTAAACTTAGAGTTTTTTAAAACTTGCTGAAGTTTACATTTTTAAAAAAATGTGTTGTATCACGTTAATTAGATATACAAAAGAGCTTTTACAGACCAGTTTGGTTTGGCTTTGGCCATGGTTTCGGCGCGTTTATCACATAATTTTTGCACCAGTCTTTTGATTAAAAATTTGTAAGAACAGATTGCGGGTTCGATAAAATTGCTTAGTTCGATAATATCGCTTAGTTATCGACGTTAATCGGTGCCTTTTTGACAGTTGAGATACGGTGGAACAGATAACTAAAACAATCTTACCCACCCTTTTACCAATCATTTACGTAAACGTTGGAAAAGACAATATATTTTGAAATTCTAATCAAAAAGAAAAATCGTAACATCAAATTTAGGAAAATGGGAATGGAAATTGTTGCAGCTGTGTTGAAAGGTATTGAGGAGAAAATGATTCAACAACTAGATTTTTTTATAACATATAAGTTTACTAAATACCTCAAAAACTTCGCCGAAAAAACTCAAGCTGCAGTGCAAAATTTATGATTGTTTTCGTGGCTGGCGAAACGGCTTTGTATTTTTTAAAAGAACTAACAAAATCTATCAGGGCTGATAAAAAGTTCTCTTCAAGTTCAAATGATTAAATGACTTGTCTTGGAACAACGGAGGGAAATCAGGAAAAAGTCCAGAAAGATAATTAAGAAAGTTGTATGAAGTGAGGCGGTAACATCGATAATTTATCCATTGAAAGAGAAACGGAACAAACAACGACCACAGGCATCCCAAGCTTACAGCAAGTCTAAGGGAAATCAAAAATATTGGAAAAAAAGTTCACCTACCTTGAGTTCACCTTGGAAGCTTAAAGTTTGTTTACATGGAAATTAAACATGCAATTTGCAAAACGTCTATCGGTAAATGCCTTGAGCGGCAGCTTTTTTTCAGCATCAGTTAGCGAATAGTTGTTTTCCTATGATTGTATTTCTGCTGATTGTTGCTCAAGGGCAACTTAACAAAAAGACATTGAGGCCGAGACGTAACTATCCAGACTTTTTGGTTTCTTATTTAGATCGGATTTTGTCTTGATTTTTGTGTTTTTTTGCTGTGTTTGCTTCTACGAATTGCTGCAATTTCTCGTCCGTAAGCCGGTTGTTGCTTTGTTCTTAAATAAACACAGTTTGCGAGAAAAGTTCATCTTCTTCAATCTCTGGTCCTCAGATTCCTCGGTAGCCAATTCAAAGTTGAGAAAATTGGTACTTCGGAGTCATCCATTTTTAAAACCAAATCATTTAGCGGCTGGTTGCAGAAATTGCATGACGGGACAGTTGAGGTTTATATGGGCAAATATTAATGCAGTACGCGTCAGATTTAACCAATGAAAATGAAAGAAAATGAACAGAAAATGGCGGACCCATATAGTAAAAGATTTTATTTGCTCACTACAAACACTTTTGTTAATGGTAATCGCTTCTTCTAAAATATTGATACAATCACATTTTTTGAAGAAATTTGGAAGACTAATACTAATACAGTTAACCTTAACTTAAATCAAGATTGTATAGAAAATGCTGTATCCATGCATACAGCCAATGTAGAACCCAAAGCCGTGTGATGCACAATCTAAAACCGTGAGTTACAGTTTACAGTCCGCAGGGACTGCTTGTTGACAAGCTGACTCAACAAACAACAAAATGGCAAGAAAGTATTTAAACATAACCGCAAATGTAACGAAAGATGTTTAAACTTGTGAACTCTTTAATTTTACCCAGCTGTTTGCATCTGTCGTTATCTATCATTTCACAATCTTTCTACAATGAAAATCAGCGGAAAGCTTTCATATGAAAAATATTTTCCGCCATGCGAAAGAGATATTGTGTATATAGCTGCGCCACCTTACGGCTATAAAATATAAGATTATGATTGATCTCCGCTTTTGCTTTTAAGAGAAATTTTAAGCACTCTCTTTAAAGAACAAAATGAGGAATTTTTTGGTACTGGTGTTGTGTTTTTGGGCATTCTGTGATGGAAGCGGAGTTCATCGCCCAGAAGGTACCGAGTGTCTAGCTTCAAGGTCCTTATTTGATTTTAACAACTTCATCTTTTTCTTGTTTCTGTTCTTTCTTTTCTCGTAGTAAGTTTTTTTCAAAGACAAAAAACCTGCTAGTTCTGCAATTTCTCAGCACAATACCAGTTGAGGTGCAATTTTTATTGCAATAAAATCAGGCGGTTGTTTTTTTTTTATTTTCTTGTTATTGATAGAAGCTCGGGGAGAAAAAACTTTGAAAGGTTTCCCTCCCAAGCATCTATACCAAAGTGAAGAAAAATCACACTTAGATTGACCTTCGATAAGTTATTTATTGTTATGCACATTCCAAAACCTTTGTCACGATAAAAGAGTTATAGAATTATGTTTTTAAAATATCTCTCTTAAGATACAAGTTTTTGATATTGTAATAGTAATAATAATCTTATATTTTTCTCGCTTCGATCACGGCCTCATAATTCTAAATTAGACAAACAGCTAGTTATTCAGTTTTTTCAAAATGAAAGTTTTTTTTACCTTGAAGCAAAAATATTTCAAAAAAAGAAATGCCATAATTTGCACTCATTCTTTGTAAAGAAACTAGTCCAGATGATGAATTCTTTCTCAAAACGAGTTCCGCCTTGTGTGTCACGGTTTAGAAATTCCACGCACTTGCTTGCTTTTTCAGGGACTCAAAAGGATCTAAGAGCATCGGGTTAGAAGGGACCAGGGGAATCAATGATAATAGTCTTCAAGGATTGACGCTTCGACTACATTCCCTTCGCTGTGTTTGTGTGCATATTTTCTTTCGTAGGCAAACTCGGTCATCAACTCACCAAAGTGCTTAGAATGTGACATATTGCTGTTTCAAGGAATTTTCCTTTTAAGCAATAAAAATTATGTATACCTATGTGAAACTATTTATCACTCACCCAACTAGCAGCATTCTTCAATGGATGTTTCACTTAACTAAACTGCTAATGGTAGCTGAAATGACGACAGATGAGGGTATTTTATCTAGAATCTTCATTTTACTCTAGAGAACATTGGGCTTGAAGACCCAAATGTATTCGAAGGCGACATGATCTTAACACCAGCTCAGCGGCTGGCAGCCATGATAGGAGGTGACGTCAGCAAGGCCGGCGTGGAAGGCAGGGCTTCCATACGGAAAAACCTGTGGTCTGGTGGGGTATTGGTGTACGAACTTGACGGCGCTATTGGTAAGTGGTGCATTACTTGGACTGTGGGTTAAAATATTATTGATTATAATCGTGTATAACATAATTACAATGCTACCAGGAAAATAATGCAAAAATATGTGAAGCTGACCTACAGTGTTAACATTTGTTAGCAAGAGAATCCAGGGCAATGAACACAATCCGTGCAGCAATGAAGCTTTGGAGTGAAAACACGTGTATCCGGTTCAAGAAGAGACAAAACGAGAGAAACTACGCAAGATTTCACATCGGCGCCGGGTGAGATTAAAATCTGGATTCTGCTCAGTTAAGGAAAACTTAACATTAATTTTCATTAGAAAGGTGACCTAGTTAGAGAGGGGGGTTACCATACAATTTCTATTTTTTCTTCCAGAGCCGGCTTGAGGAGTCGTCACTGATCACGTGTTTGTTCTTAAAATAGCAAACCGGAAACGCACTAACATGTTGAGGCGCATCAATAATCTAGTGGGAGTTGTACATTCCTATTTCGTTTCTTTCAATTTCAACAAAAATAGGTGAATGAGCTCTTGTCAAAACTAACTTTACTGCATTTGTTATCACTACCAAGATAGCAGTGGTCACGTTAAGTTGCCCTGTATTGTCATTAGCAATATTTTGTTCCTTGTAGCAAATATCCACTTTATTTCTCTTTCAAAGGTGTACATCGTACGTTGGTGTTACAGGAGGTCGTCAGATGATCTCACTCGCCCGAGGGTGCTGGTATACACACACGGTCGCACATGAAATTGGTCACGCCCTGGGCTTTTACCATGAGCAGTCGCGACCAGACAGAGACAACTACGTTAAAATCTACTGGAACAACATCATTCAAAGTAAGTTTAAGTACAACATGCGTTAAAATATCTTCTCTGGGATGGCCAAATAGATAGCTGAATGCCTTAATAGTTTTAAACTAGGTCAGAATCAGATTTTGTTTTAAATTAGTAAGCTTTGAGAAAAGTTATCTGTTTACTTGATAAGGTTAAGTGGCAAACCACAGGATGAAGTGCGGAGTTTAACAAATTGTAGCATAGACAGGCTATAGGCTGCAGTATAAGCTGGTTTTGTAAAATCTCTAAAGGAAAGGTTTTCTTTGTGGAACTATTTATGCAATTCTAAGCAAAAGTGACTTAAATTGTATTGCAAAATACAAAATGCAAAATTCCGAAGATATGCTAACAGTATTAAGGTAAGGGTATTATAATACATTTGCTAGGGTGGAGAAATGATTATCTTTTCTATGGTTTTAGGATACAAGTTTGCTTTCAACAAATACCCGAAGTCAACAATCGATTCTCTTGGTACACCTTATGATTACCAGAGCGTCATGCACTATGAGTCACGTGCTTTCTCGAAAAATAGAAAGACTACAATTGCTCGCGTTGATGGAGTAAGCATTAACTCTCTTTCTTTCATTTTCATTCTAGAGCTACTATTGCTAAGTATTCATGCTTGGTGGAGTTATCAGTAGCATAGTTTAAATCTCGTCAATCCTTTTCTCTCTGCTGTTCCATAGTTAACATAGCTGACTGATTATGAAAGCCGGCCATCTTCAAAAGAAAAATACAAAGAACGTGCAAAGATGCTTTGTTTTAGGTTGAACGAACCGTGAGGGTGCACATTTTTTGTTTCAGGTGTGAGTGAGAATGTTTTGACTGGCTACTTGTTGATTTGCATTTCAAAACCTTTTATATTTTTTGCACTTTCAACCCTAACAAACAAAGAAAAATAACAAACAAAGTCCCACAACATTGATTTCATAACCAGTCGGCTATATCAACTATGGCTGTTCCGATAGATAAAATTGACTTTAAAGGAGGAAGGAGTGTCAAAGCTACGCACATGACAGAAATTACGCACCGCTGGTTTCGGAAGTGGGATAAGAAACAATAGCTTTCATTCGAAATAATCTCAGAAACAAACAAATAGTGACCGATTATATGGTTCATGTGTGATCATGTCCGAGTTGCTTGCAACACGACACGAGCTGCTTTCTTGAAAAACACAAATTCTGTTCGGTCAGTATTCAGTTGTGAAAGTAAAGTAACCTTTAGCAGGGACAACTTTTTTCCATGTTTATAGCTTGGCTCGCCTATCCGGGTCAACTCGGTCAATAATCTGCTCGAGCGCTGATATTAAACCGATTGGAAGAAAAATAATGTTGAGAATATCATAACGTGCGTTTAAAATCTGCCTCCGTAGAGTAAATATTTCAGTCCCCACAACAAGTTTCTGAATAAACTACGGTTCATTTGTGTGTAGTCTATTTTGATCGATAGGTTTTGTTTTACTAATAGTATAAAGAAATGTAATCAGTATTATGTTTAAGATATTGATATACCTTTGACAAACTAGGAATCGAAGTTTTCCTTGTTCACATTAAACCAATAAAAGAGCTCGTGACTCGATTAGAAGAGAAACGCTTTGTCATGTAAACCTTTAGCAAGTCAACTCGGCCGGCCGGTTCAACCTTTCCCGGGCTGATATGAACGGGGCCTCAGGTTTATTGTTTTGCTACCTCTACTCCAAAAGAACTTTCACAACTCATCGTTAAACTGCAAGTGGTTTCTTTCGGCCGGCCGCTTCCTCGACAAGTCCGCCATAGCGAAATTGCCAAACATACAGGGGAGTTCGGCTCATTCACACAGTTTTCCAATTATATCGCGATCGGAAAAAATAACGTCAACCCAACACAGAATACATACTGTTATAATAGCCTTGGAAATTTGAACGCGTATAAACAAAGGACGATGGCTTCGATAAACGTTAATTTCCCACCTTCAACCGTCAAAATCCCTAAGACATGACTTCGGACCACATTGGACAACAGTCAAGACTTCGCTCACTTGGACCCAGACTCTCTAAGCTTGACACTTTAATTTTATTTGTCCCTAGACAAACTGTGAAAAATCCTCCTCTACAGGCATAGCTTCTACTCATCGAGTGGAAGTATTTAGTCATTTAACGCTAGATAGGTTTTTAACCTTTATTTATTTTTTCCTGTTTAGAGCACTAATCTGAGTAACAGAAGAGGACCAACGGCAACCGACTACAAACAGATGAACCTGTTGTACAAGTGTAGCGGAGGAGGAGGAGGAGGAGATGGTGGGGGTAAGTTAATTGAAAGGGCCAACAATCAACACTATGCTCCTTACACCGTTATTAGCGATTGAACCATAAAAACGATCCTCGAAAGCATGCGCACACAAAATCCCAGTACTCGACGTTGTTTTGCCACGTAAAAGCTAGCGCATGCTGTAGTATGAAAACTAGGAGATAAACTGTTACAAATAAATATATAGTTCCTCTAAACTTTATTAGTTTAACATCGTATTTTATAATATAAAATTGGAACTGAAAATGGAAGCTTTCGGGATATGTGTTCAGGTTGCTGAATGAAACGAGAAGTAATTCTAGCGTTATGTAAAACAATAATTTCACAGCGTCGCAACCTCGGACGGTAAAGACTGAGAGAACGTACCGTAAACTTCGCTCCGTAAATACTGAAGCCTTCCGCAAAGAACTG
>JAOBRD020715697.1:0-14400 GCA_027575215.2 Hydrozoanthus sils
ACTACTACTACTACTACTACTACTACTACTACTACTACTACTACTACTACTACTACTACTACTACTACTCTTACTACCGCTACTATTTCTGCTAAAACAACTACTCCCTCATACTATAACTATTACTACTACTTCCATTGAGTAATACGGCTTGCTAAATACTATAAAAGTAGTGCTATAGTTTTATAATGCTTCTCCCCAAATTTTGTGTCTGTATTTCAGGAGTCTCAATTGAAGACTTGATGTCATCTGGGTATCTCAATGGTAAGTTCGAAATGGGTCAAAAGATGTAACATCTTTTTGTTTCTAAATTAACAAAAAATTTACGCATGATTTGAATATTTAAGCTAGAATAGACATAAATGATATAAAACAATATAGTGTTACATGATACAATGTATAATAAAATATCAAATAATAATTTAGCAAAAGTACGCACCTTAATATGTTGCAGTACCGTTCGATGCAGTACACGATATTGCACTTTAAAACCTCTGATGGCTAATCAGATGCTCTGACACACTGAGCTACTGGAACCCGTGATCGTGTAATTACTGTTCACACACTCTATCCCATTGGGTTACAGAACCGTCGTCTCCCTCAGATTACCAATCAGACATTCCAATTGACTGAACTTCAGGAACAAAAAACCTCTAGTTACTGCTGAGACAATTTAATCTACTGAAATACGGGATACTATGACCTCCTCAGATGTTCTAACTCACTTAGCTACAGGAACGCTAGATTCTCTTAGTGAAGAGATTAACCCTTTGAGCTACAGCATTTAATGATCTCGTGAAACACAATCAGATGCTCCATTCTACTGAACTATGGGAACCCACGATCTCCAGATTAATGATCAGACGCATGTGGATTTCCGATTAGATGCTCTAACCCACAAGAACTCACACAAGCGGATAGGCTTTTCTTAGTTTGTTTAATTTAAAGCATTACAATGGATGTACGTCCGAAGATTGATTGGGTCTCTTTATGCTCTATATTACCGAAGAGCGATTTGTAGAAAGAAACCGTTTGTTGTAATATGCAAGAAAACATGTAACTATTTTTTCTACCGTAATTTTGAATTGTATCGAATGTGTTTCAAGAACTTTTAATATTAACTTTTTCTTCCTCTTCTTTTAAATTTATCAACAACTATCATTTGTTTTATTAATCGCGTGCAAGTAGCAGTTTAGGCTTAGTAGACATTGTTGATTACTGTAAAAAGTAAAAAATATGCCTGTTCTTCATTATGAGCGTTCTATTCACATCTATATTGCCAAAAGCCCAACAAAACTTACTAAACAATGAATATAAAATGTACCACTTCAGCAAGAACACATTCTTCTTATACACTATGATTATGAGAATTTGTTCATTCATATTTAATAATCCTTTAAGTCGTCATAGACTATAAAGCTAATAAGCGGTACAATACAAACACACAGTTAAGAATCCCAACTGTTTGGAGGCAGACCAGTTGGTTATTTACAAGCGTGTTGGATTTGGCTCTGGGATCACCGAAGCCAAATCAAGTCTGTGGTCAGAGTGGAATTTGAACATGGGGCAACCGCATGTAAATCCAGCACCCAAACCACTGAGCCACGCTGCCCCCCTTTGTCCTTTTGTAGAGAAGATTTTTTTGTTGAGTTTGTAATTACAGTCTATGTTACATATACATATGTATAGTTTGGGGGCAATACAATTTTTGCAATCGACATAAAATGTAATGCAACTCCACATAAAAGAATTTGTTTGAATTTTCTTGGCAAAACAGGTTCTTATATTTTGGGGTATTAAAATGGCAAATTTCTGCCAGCAGACTTTTAAATCCATAGGTTCTTACACGCAGGTTTTTACTCTATCAGTGTTACCAGTAGTAGCATTATTAGATACAACTGATTCTAAAATAAATGTATGCTTTCTTGATTGCAAATATTTTACAAAAGGTCTTATGGGAGATCTGATGACTCGTGAGGATTGCCCGCTTAAACAGGACAAAGATGAAACCGGTAGACTTTTAGTTTCCAGTGCATCCAACGGAGACATAACAATGGTAAACGTCATTCTTCAGGGTTGTCCTGACCTGGTAAGTCTCTTAGCTAGGAACTTTGAATCTTTTCCTTGGTTTTGGAAGTCAAAAACAACGTCGGAAATACGTGAGGTCCACACTCGTTGGTAACCTTGGAAAGGCTGAAGTTTGAATAACTGTCCCGTTGTAAAAAGTATTTGAAAAGCCTCGAATGGTTAAAATATTTCGATTTCATTTTCTGAAAGGTCAACACAAAAAAGTACTTTGGTACGACTGTTCTATGATCAAGAACAACAGCAAAGGTTCGCTGCTAAACCAAAAGTAAGCATTTTTAAAACGAATTGGTATTTCCAGCCGTTGCGCCTTATTTTTAAAATGACAAAGGAGGCAAATGGTTTTCGAACGTTAATTATTTTGTACAACATCAAATTGCTTTTAGTGAGATTGGTCCCTTGCTAAACAAGGAGCAATCGAGTTTGGCCGTTGATCATTTTTCACTCACAACAGATCTTTAGTACGGTACAGTTTAGTTTGCACGAGTCTACACCTGTGTGTAAGAATCAGATCTTCAACAAAAATGGTTTTTAAAAGGGTTCAAAGCGGGAGTACACCTTATTCGCGCTTTGTGGCTACTTTTCCTAATGTTTCTTCCGATATCTCCGTACATGGTTTGAATCTACAAAATCGCTCTGCTTACATCACAGCTTGAATATTTAAAAATTTTATGGATGAATTTTGAGTTGTTCTTGTTTGTTGAAGATTGGTAGTTTTAAAGGGAATTTTGAGTTTGGTGATTTTTTGGGAAGTTTAAAAATTAATTTTGATGTTAGTATTTGGTGTAAATTGGCCAAACCGTTCTCAAACCAAAGTTGTGCTCGTCCCTTGCTAGGAGGAACGGTTTGCTGATTTTACTTGATACTCTTCTCATTCAAATATCTTTTTCAACTTCCTCACTATCCACCAAAAGTTTAGGTGAAACCCCTCCTTAAGTGTTTTTGAATGTACTAAATACATGACTTTCTGCTCATATTTTAGTCTCTTATTGTGTCATCTTCTACTTCTTTTCCGTGGAACAGAAAAAATAAAAGGAACAAGATTAAAAGATTTGACACAGGATTTGTCTTGAAGGGTCAAACCAGATACCAGAGGGTACAGCTATACCCCCCCCCCTCCCACGGGCAAGGGTTGGAATCGAGACTTCGGTTCTGATTTCCGTAAGCCCGACAAACGTGAAATAAGTTTCTAGATTTCTAAACGTGTTCGTGGTAAAAAAAATGTTTGGTTGTTAAAAATCGTTCCTGATTCCATTGATTGTACTAGTACTAAATATTTGTTACAAGGTGCAGTTGTTCTTTTTATTTGTTAAGAACTAGTGGTGCTTGTAACTTCTTTAGTATAGCTGAACACGGACTGACGCTGTAGGACCGAAGTAGAAGAAAAACCCGCGAAATCAGTTAAATGCAGAAAATTAGCCAATCAGAGTGCGCGTTCCAGTGAATCATTCCCCTCACCAAATGGGAAATGTGGCATCAACCAATCAGAGCGCGCGTTCTAGTGTATCTCAGTAAAATTATGTTGTAACAAAGGTTTTACACAATTGTTTAGGTCGACTACACATACCAGTGTCATACAGCACTCCACAAGGCATCGCATTCAGGGCACTTGGACGTGATTTCTGCTCTCTTAGAAAAAAATGCGAGCCTTACCAAACAAGTAAGTTTTGTTCAGCATAGTTCTCAACTTGTATTTGTTGTTAGAACTTGATTTCGTTTTTGTCGTTTTTGGGATGAATAATTAAAAACATCGGAGGTTGGAGTCGGGGGGGAAAGAAATAAATTTTGGCAATGAAACTTCAAGGTTAGATATACTACTTCACTATTGTAGTTAAAAAGACGTCCATTGTATGTCTGGTAAGTAGTTATTTATTACAGACGTTATTGGTAATATTTACTGAGTTTCCTTATTCCAGAAGAGTTTTTCTAAAGAAATAAATATTATAGTTGGCGAAAGTGATAACAAATTAACAAAGATTTTTATTATTTCCGTGTATTAACAATGAGACACCATTATTACAGAACAATATAATTTTATATCAAACCCTTTTAACGTTAATTTTCAGCACTAAAAAATGTTTCTGTTATATTTAGATAACCACAAAAGACAATAACAAACAGTGTCTCTAAGCTTTACCTGGAGTCTTCATGGGCAAAATTTTAAAACTTTTTTGAGTAATTTTTGAATAGCCCTTTAAAGCTTCATTCACGGGATCTGAATGGGAGTACTTGACTCTAATATCTCTTTTATTATTTACAACTACGTTTCAAGGCCATTTATTAGTAACTAGCAAATGTTTGGACTTGTAAGTACAATGCAAGCAGTAAACTTTAACTTTTAGTATTCAGCAATATCGAAAAGATATTCTTTGTGGTCAGCCAATCCCATTCAGACCCTCTCCTTACCCCAGATTGCTTAAGATATTGAAAAAGGTCTTGTTCTCTTACCAGGATAACCAAGGTTACACAGCACTCCATCATGCGGCATACGGGTAAGAGCATGTAGTATCCTCTAGTTCTTGCTCTTTTCTTGAGCAAAACACTAGAATTTCAGGATTTCTGCAGTTTATGTGGGCAGCTGCGTTTTGAGCAGCTAAAAAATTGAAAAACTTTGGGTTTCAACATTAGAAGGAATGTATACAAGAAGACCTCGAAACCTTCGTTTAAGATCGTTAATTATAAACGGTACACTGATACAGTATCAGAACGCCGAGCACGGAGATTCAAAATACTCAAGCCAAATTTACTTTGCGGTGACTAGGGGGCAGGCGCAACGACTTGAAAGTGCTACTGGATTCTCCTTGGTCGCATCTGATTGGGATCAACTTTTGTTGCGGAACATTACAATTAATCTAGGCTTGTCTTTCAGACCGACATACCTCCTTTTTTCCAAGATTTAGTCTTCTCTGTGTCCGTAGTGTAGCAAACGTTACGAAACTCTGCGGTGCCTTTTGCACTGTAACAGCAGGAATTATGACCAGTATAGAACTAATAATTAACAGTTACAATAGCGATGACAAAGGCAGTGATGATGAAAATGACAATGGTAAAGGTAATGGAAGTGATAACGAAAAAGACAATCAGTAATGGCAATGAAAGTGATAATGAAAACGACATTACATTGGTAGTGGCAATAGATATGAAAGTGGAAATAACAATGGCATTAACAGTGGGATTACAGTTGTAATGACAATGGAGATGACAACGACCAGGAAACTTTAAGCAACAAGGTCGGAAAACCAATTCCTGCACGTTGGAATGCATCGTGCTGTCTACCTGCTCATCGTGAAGCAGCACTCAACGTGAATAGCTTAGTTTTTAGTTCTGGCGACCATAAGAACAACCTAAAAATTTTTTTTTCAGTTCTCGTTCGCCTTTAAGAAGAAAACCTTTTATATATTTTGGAAAGCATAAGGAGCTATGCGTGATAAGTTAGGACAAACAAAAAATATGTTGCTTGTTAGCCATCGTCGTTGGTGTTATCGTCGTCATTGCTTAAGATCCCTAACTAGATTAGCTGAACATTCTTGTATTAACCAATCCTTTTGCTAATGCCATTTGTTGATAATATTTCCGCTCTTTTTCCGACTTTACGATGAGGCTTTTTCCTCACTTCTGTTTTTTTCCCCTCAAGAGATTACACTGGTCAAGCGGCATATTTACTGTGTAGTTACGGAGCAAATATAAATGACAATTTCAATGGAGCCCAGAGCACTCCGCTTCATCTGGCTGTTACACAGTTCAACGAGAAAGCTGTTCAATCGCTTGTCCAATGCCAAGGTTGTGACGTAAACTTGCAGGTATTATCCTATCTTTGTTGACTTTGAGCTTCATAGGGTGTTGTCTTCAGTGGCATATTTGTGAATACAACATATAGATTCGACTGAGTCCATACCACTGGAACGGGGTACCTATGGTTATTTCTAGTCTCGGGCCGAGCTGTAATGCCCTTAAATCCCATGGCCAAACTCCCAGCTGGCCCCGTAGCTCAGTTGGTTAGAACGAAGTAGATCTGTTTCGTAGGTCGTGGATTGGAATCCCTCCGAGGTCAGATTTTTTCTATTTCATTTGTGTAGGTTTATGGGGTTCTTTGTTGATGCTGTAGATCAGCGAAACTTGGATTATACTCCGTTCAGTGGTAAGGCCTCACTCGAACCTATATGTTGACTTTAATCTCGTTTCCAAGATTTTTGTGAAGAAGGAGCCTGGGAACTTGGTGATGCTAGGTTTGACCTCGTTTTCATGATCTTTGTTAAATTTGTTCTTTCAAGGACGCGATTGGGCGGATGCCGCTTCACTACGCTGTTGTCAACGAAGCTCACACTCTTGCTGAACATTTGATTTACGCACCAGATTGTATTATCCAAATTGAAGATCAACTTGGCATGAACCCTTTTCTAACGGCTGTTGACTTAGGCTGCTTATGGTGAGTGTATAGAAGGTAGTATAGAGGGCACAATTATACCCCCTTTATGGAGTGACCAGCTGTACTGGACCAATGGACCTACATACCACTCCCAGTTGACTCAGTACCTTAGCTGCTAGAGCGGCGGATTAATAACCCGAAGGTTGTTGGTTAAAATCTTATCTGAGAAAGTGATTTTTTTTTCAATTTGGCTTAATTTAAACGTTAGTTTAACTTCATGTTTGTGCTTTTTACACTCCTCTTTTTCTGACCGACTGACTGAACTTTATTTAGACACGGTAAACTCATTCAGGTATACATACATAAATAAATCCATGAATAAAATTTGAATATGATGTAAACAATGATATAATATTAATAAGATAAAATATGTATCCAAAAAAATGATAAAAAAATAAAAACTTGCTTTCCAAGAGTGTCGCGTTTACTGAAATAATTAATCATTAAAGGAGCTGCCGCAGCCACTTCGAAATTCTCTAAAGTGTTCACTTGCCACAACCCAACACGAAGGTTGTTCCAAAGCTTCTTTAAATAGTTTGTTCGGGGCAATGGAACAGCCAGTTTTCATTCGGTGCCTCTCAAACAGTAGGTCAATGCGCTGCTGCGCTCCATAAACATTGAGGAGAGGTACTCAGGAGCGAGACCATTTTGGGATTTATGGACCTTAACAGCTTTATGGAAATTCCTTGGCATTGGAGTTTTTTCCATCCAAGCTTCTGAATAAGGGTGTCGGCGTTAGTGTCATAGCCAGAGAAGGTTAGAACCCTAGCTGCACAATTTTGTAACTTTTGAAGCTTGTCAGCCAGGGTTTTACAATTCTCCCAGACGATACAACAGTAATCGTGGTATGGTTGTACTAACGAATTATAAATCAGCCGCTCTTGTCATTTTGAACTGTTGTCTTCAACCATGCCTATGCTAAATGTATTTGATTCAAAAAGAGTTTAACTGTTCAGTTTATATATAACCCATATGGTTATTCCGAGTAGCCAACACCTTGCCACTTGTTAGTTTATGTTTGAAAATTTATAAGCTGGCTTTAAAGTGAAATATACTGTTGCTGTTGTTGTTGTTAACTATTTTAGTGTTTGCGTTCTTAAAGTTTAGTTGTTAAATAACAAGACTGATAGTTCTTACTAGTTTGTGTTGAAGTTTCGTGTAGGTTAAGTTCAAACAAGGTTGATGAAAAGACTTTGTTTTTCTTTAATAGGCTTGTTAGAATCATGATGGACAAATACCCAAAAATTTTGACAGTTCCTCAAAAGTCCCACCAAATGACGGCTTTGCACTTCGCTGCTCTGTACGACCATATAGAAATGATGGCTTTGCTTCTTTCTTCGGTGAGTTGAGTTATTCGTCGAGTATAGTTTTGTTAATTGCAGTATCTTGCATAGCCTGGCTGCGTAGAAGGAAATAAACATAAACCTGTGATAGAATCAACTAGTCTTTTAAACTGCCATTAGTTTTTAAGTCTGGGGTGATCCTTTCTTTCTCATGATCAAAAGGATCGCCCTTGCCTTCATTTGTAGGCTTTATAGAAACCCTGGTTTCACTAGGTGTTTAGGCAATATACCTTAAGAATAATTTGATAAAGTTTGTTTTAAAAGATGAAAGAAAGGAAACGAGGCGAGTTGAGAGTGGTTAAAGGAGGATGTAGAGAAGATAGTCTAGATGAAGTGAGGGGTGGAAGGAGGGGACCAGGAAAGGGTACAAGGTGAGGTGAGAAGTGGTTAAGGGGGGATTTGGGAAGGGAGACGAGAGGTGAAGTAGTGGTTGGGAAATGAGGCTAGGTGAGTTGAGGGAAGGAAGGTGAGGTGTGGTGGGAGGAGGGAACTGGTAAAAGAGACAAGTTGTGATTAGAAATGGTAAAGAGAGGGGGTTGGGAAGGGAGGCAAGGTGAGTTGAGATTGGGTTGGGGGTAAGATGAAGGGGTTGACAGGGGAGGCGAAATAAGCTGAGGTGAGGACCTGTGTTCTGTAGACACTTTATAGGTGGTGAAATGCAGAACAAGAACAATTTAAAACCGACTCTGTTATTTTTCTTTGTGTTTGTTTAGGTGTTTTGTGACCCTGGGGCGAAAAATACTGATGACCTAACTGCGATTGATCTAGCAAAAGAAGCAGGAAATGATGCAGTTGCTGAACTCTTAAGTAGAATTTCCCCTAAACCCAGCGGAGGTTATCAAATCATGATGAAAGACAATCTTCTTCGTCTTTTATCAAGTAGAAGGAGAAGGGTAGGTAAATGAATCTGACACGTTAACGTGAAAACGTTCTCACACTGGATCAAATTAGTCTGACCCTAAACACACAAGTCCGTTTGGAGCTCCTCCCTGTTCTTCATTAAATCAATTATAACAATTTCAGCTACACCTAGTTTTTAATCCGTTACCCATTTCACAGCTGCAACTACCAATCAGAAGCCTACAGGCTAGTCCTCACAGGCAGGGGTAGGCTAAGCATGGTCCGCCCCTTTCCTGTTTATCGGTAACAAATGCTGGTAAGCCAAACACGGAGATAAATCTAACGCTAAACCTTTGAGTTAAGAACCCACAAGATTTTAACCCAATATATTCAAATTCTGTAAGTTTGGTTCATGTGAAAAAAATGTGTAATTCTTCTAAACTGGAAACTTCTAGTTAGGAGAACTTAGCAATAGGCAATTCATCAGTTAATTGCTATGTTTGATCAAGTTCTATTTTCTCATTAAAAATGATCTATTTTGTATGAGTTATTTAAGGAGAAAATAAGTGTTGAAAAACCGACTGGGCTACTACTACAAACACTTCTACTACCGCTTTTAATGATACAATAAATAATGATGATAATTAAAACGATCATGACAACGTGACTACCACCGTAATGATCAGTATCTAAAAATGACAGTGATATAATTACAACGATGACTATTACTATTGTAATTAAAAACAACTAATAATGACAATGACAGAGAAAGTTACAATGACAGTGTTTTCAAAGAAAGAGGTTAAGGGTAAAAAAAGTGACGTGACAACGATGATGTTATGTACAAGACTATTAAACACTTACACTGAAGGTTTTAATAGAAAAAGGATGACTATTGTATTGACGACGAACACTTTATATTGTAGTTTCCTAAACTTGAAGTTGGAATGGAGGTTCGTGTCAAGAGTAACAAAAAGCTCGTTGCAGCCTACCAATTGGGCCATGGAGGGTGGAACACGCTTTTGGATTTGGTATGGGAGCAGTTGTTTGTTAACTGGGGCTTCTTATGATTTGGTAATGGGCAGTACTACAGTTGTTTCTTTGTTACCTAGAGCTCTTTTAGGAAAAAAACTCTTTCAAGATTGCAACTGCTGCAGCTAGTACACAGTAAGAAGTGGTCTACTGAAAGAAGATTTTCTGCATACAAACGAACTCTGGATGATTGGAAAATGAAGTTAAGAACTTGTAGATCATTGCTGCACTATTCTCTGGTAGTCAGAGAACCCAACAGGTTTTGTATCGTGAGGACCTACGGCTTAACGTCCTTTTCTGTGAAGATAGTACAGTCCAATGTCATAAAGTTTTTATTACTCCTTGCAAAGAACATGCTAAGGACTAAAAAAATTACAATGTCAGTTCATAGAAGTTACAATGCTTATTCACTAATACAAATATAAATATAAAACTCTTAAAATCTAAATTTAACATTTATTACAAACATTTACAAAGCAAATTGATATTCGAAATGGAGCCTGTTCAAGAATGATGATTTGTATCGCTCAGTAGTTACGCGAGGCAGCAAGCTTCTTGGATTCCTCAGGTGCAGAGAGCTTTCTTTAACACGTGGGAGTAGATTGAAAAGAGGATGACTTGGATGTTTTTCGGTTTCTATTAATGACAGAGAGGTCAGATTTTTTTTCTACGGAATGGAACAGAAGCAGCGACTTCTTTCAAGTTCTCAAAGGCTCTGAGTGAGGGCCCAGCCGGGAGCAGGACCCATTCCTTCATCATGGCAGACTAGCGCCCGCTTAAAGGGAGTTTGTTTACTTTCTGACCCCTTTTTTGTATTTTTTATTGAGAAAAGACTTAACAAAGACGAATGATTTTCTAGATTATTTGTTTGTTTTCTAGCATCGCTTTTTGAGCAAGACCTTCAACTACGACGTTACTAGCATTTACATTGTCTTAGTGTTGCTACTATTTAACCTATATAGCTAAATCCAAAGCTTTATTCGAGATGATTTTGATTGTTTTTCTCAGTAAAACCGGACGACCGGTATCAAATTGTACGAGATGAATAAAACTTGTCTTCCGATTTTGTACTACAAGATGAAGTTCATCCAAAGAGATCAGACTGTGACAGGTGATATACTCTGACATGCACAAAAGATATAACATTCGAGGGAAGAGTATAGGTGTAAAAAATATTTTATCAGTTTCTAACAACAAAATGAACAGGTAATGGAACGAATCTGCTAAGAATAAGTTCTTGTTACCAAAAGCAATGTTTTTACTAATGTAAGTAGAAAGAGTGGTTTGAGCACCACAAGTTTAGGTTTCCATCTAGATCTACACATGCCAGGAAAGGCATGTGCTCAAAAGGAGGCTTATGTGCTAATACGTAGTCAGTGCCAAAGTCATTTTAAAATGGGTTTTGGTTGTCTTTTATTGATATTTGGTCTCATATGTTGTCTCCCTAACAGACGCGAGAACAAACGGGCTTGGTAGTTGATAAAGTTGGAGGAAGAGATGTTCGGGTACAGTTTGCGGAAGTTGATCAGGAATTCACGTTCAATCCTGCCGCCCTAGAACCGTTGGTTACAGAACAAAGAAGTACAGAAATGTTCCTAGTACTGAACTTCAACTTTGACAGAGCTTTGCCAGGTGAGAGCAGTGAAGGAACTAGACTTTGTTTTGTTTGTGCAGGTATTCTTACGGCCCAAATGTTGCTAGAGTTCCTAATTATTTTCGGTCTCCTTGAAATCCCCAATATTCCACCAATTTTGTTTCTTTTCCCTAAAATTTCTAATTTTTGTCTTTCCATACCCGTCCACGGTCGGTCGCACGATGACGTCGAGGTGCACAGCTTTTGCATAGACTACAGCTTATAATCCCATCAGTCTCCACTATTTTAAATTACTCAATATACATCCAACACAACTATGTATAAAAATGTGGCTCAGTCTTATCTATGGTTCAAGTTTTCTTTTGTTTTGCTTTTGGTTTTTTTAATATATGATAATGACTTTGAAACAATGGAATTTAAAGTTCAAACTACGGACAAAGTTGAACAACAACGAATACCCTTGTACCTTTGTCACGAAATTGCCTATTTTCAAGCCATTTAAAACCTAAAGTTTCCTGTAATTTGAATTGAAAATCAAGTACAGTGTTAGAACAGGCCCATTAGACCACTTTGATCACCGCAGCAAGAAAACCGACGACATTGACGCCAACAGCAATTAAAAGGACAACCATAACAACGACAGCGTCGAAAAAAATGAAAACAATAACGCCGACAATGGCACCAAACTCATGTGCGTAAAGTTAAAAGCATTGATATTAATGATAATGTCGACAACAGCGGTAATATTGACAATAGTAATGACAACGCCGTTGTAAAGCTCAAAAACACTTACGATGTCAAGTGTAACGCAAAAATTGTTTCTGACTATTGCAACATCGGAAAGCGATTTAATTGCCACTGTTTGAAATAAAAAAAGACAATACTTCTTCTCACATTTATCAAGTTTATCAAGTTGTTTAAGAGCTGGTGACTGTAAAATTTGCGAATCCGCGGACAACTTCGAAAAATCAGATTTCTTTATATTTTGTCAGGAGAAACCCTTGAATGAACTAGGTTCCTCAGGGCTTTAAAAATGCTTGCTTCTTCACCAGTTGAATTTTGAGAGAGACAAACGGCATTGCTTTATCATATTTTTATAATAGCTGTAATATTTTTGTTGTATCTCTTTGTTGTTGTTGTTGTCTGGTCTTAACCTAGCATAAAATACAAAAGGTTTTGAAATGCAAAGCAAAAAGTAGTCAATTGACCCACAGGCGACCCTAGCTCAAAATGCGAGTTCTTATACATATGGCGGTGAACATAAAGGATTTGTATGGCATTTTCTTATTTCTACAAGACAACCGTGGAGGCATTTTAAAGCAAAAATCCTCAATAAAAGTGATTTAACTTACTCCATACTTGTGTTGTTTGCTCTTATTGTAGTTATTTGCCAGTTTTATATCGAATTTGGTGGTTTTTTCAAACTCCTGTTTTCCATTCTCTTTATGAATAGACAACCGGGATTTAAAAAAACCCACCAAATTCGATATAAAACTGGAAAATAACTACACCAAGAGCAAACAACACAAGAATGGAGTAAGGTAAACCACTTTTATTGAGAATTTTTGCTTTAAAATGCCTCCACGGATGTCTTGTAGAAAATACCATACAAATCCTTTATGTTCACCGCCATATGTATAATAACTCGCATCAAGAAGATGGCGGCTATAAATTTTACCACAATGCATTGCAAATATTTCACCGCTAAAATATACCAAGGGAAGGTAACAGTTGGTAAAACCTTTCCTTGTATACTAAAAACCCTGTATATTCAAATTTGAGGTTTACAGATTCTCACTATGCGTTTTTATAGACAGTTTAAAACATTTATGCGCTAGGGATTATGGGTAAATGTATAGGTAGCCATTCTTTGCGTAATCTTGAATTGAAACTTTCTTGATATTAACGCTAACAACAAGATTGTGCAGGAAAGAAAACTTACAACAAACCATCGAAGTGTATTTTTTGTTTTTTTCTTTTTGAAGTTTGCAGGAAGTAATAACTAGTCCATTTGATAATAACTGTGCTATTTTATAGTACAATTTGAACAGGGACATGCTGATCAGACTTAAAGCCTTTAATATATAAGTTCTATGGATGCCTTGCCATTTGGAATAGGGAATAATTGGCCGAATCAACAACATCACCTATCCTTAACATCCCATGACCGAAATCAAACATGATACTGTAGCTCAATTGGTTAGAACGACGTGGGAGCTAATCCGACCGAAGTCAGAATTTTTCTCTCTTTCCTTTGTGTGGGTTTATGGGTAAACTTGTTGACGATTCCTCATCTCTAGTGACAAGGCCTCACTGGAAGCTACATATTGTATCTATAAATGCCACTATAGGACAACAACTTTTGCGTATTTCATGGTTGTGTTCCACAATCATATACCATTCATCATTGTAATTAGATTCAACTTGATTTTCTTCAACAGCCCCAAGCATAACAGGAAACCCTTTCACATGCTTAACAGGCGAGTAAACTTAACTAAAGGAGCTTAATTCCGGTTTCCCTAGCCCTATGGTTCTAAGTTCTCGAAGTCAATTGGTGTTGTATAATTACTCTGAGAAGAACAAAAGATTTCCTAAAGAAGTGATTTTGGTAAACTAAAAAATCGGCCAAAGAGAAAGAAATAAAAGTTAAATTGTTGATATCGAGTTTTAATCGTTTTCCTTTTAAAAAATTGAGATGATTTGTTACTCAATGCTAAAGCCATGTATGGAATTTTTTTCAACTAACTTTCAAGGAATTGATCCAAAAATTTCCTATCAAACTTCATGAATTAGACTAAGTAGACGCAAGATACAAGTATGCTTCTCTTTTTCCTGCCATAAAGTAAAGCTCAGTAGGGGTGAATTAGGTAGAAGTTAATATTTTTGAGGCTGGTAGTCAACAGAACGAAAAATTTCTATTAAAAGCTACGGAAATTGTAAGGATCAAGCGCATGTACTCTGCCAAATACGCCAACGAATTTTTGTTGTCTGTTGTGTAATGTGCTATCTATTGTGCAATGAAGCAAAATATAAATGCCGCATTGAACAGGTTTAGTAAGATACTCAAGTGATAAGAGCAG
>JAOBRD020715805.1:0-14400 GCA_027575215.2 Hydrozoanthus sils
TAATAATAATAATGGTTTTATTGACATTCCACTAGGTGGCTCTTCATTGTCAAACCAACAAAATAGTGGGTTGCAATTAACCCTACTCTTTTGGACAAAATAAAATATTTAGTATTTGGGTTCTTTTAAGTCCCCTGGATAATATGCTAACTCAGAAAACTAGGCCAACAATTTAACCTCCCTTTCCATGAATGGTGTGGCAATAAGTTGTACAATAATATTTGTTCAAGTCCATGCAAGGCCTAGGTTGTAAGAATTAGAATTGAATATAAAACATTAATTCACTCTTACTATTGAAACAACAGAGTTCAACCCAAATGCTGTTTGAAAATTCCAAAGTATTTTTTTGAGAGTTAGCTGGAAACTTGCCCATGATGGGAATGAGAAAAAACCTCTGACAGATGGAAAATAAAAACCATTAAGTAAAAAACAAAAAAATTACTGATGCTCTATATACTAAGCTACAAGCGGTGGCTAGGAGCAGAGATCAGGTAGTTTTAGTATATTTTGAACAGTTCTGTGATAAAATTCAAAACACACACAATCTGTATAAATTATAGTGCTTTATGTTATACAGTTTTGAGACCTAAACTGCCAAACTTTCCAATTTAACAGAAACCATTGTTATTTATCAAGCTTTACTTACTCTTCTATTATGGATGCTTCCACTGTAAATTGACTCTCTGTTTCTTTCTTTCCTTTCAAACTCTTCAGTTGACAAGCACAATTCATGTACGTCTGCACAATCTTTTGTCTTTGTGATCATCTACAGGGTTCATTATAAACAGTCACACAAAGTGAGGCACATAGGTATATAAAATCTATAAATCGGACCTTGCCTTTGAGGTGAGCAGGGTGAGCTTGCAGTTGCTTTAATCTGCTCAACATCGCTTACACAAAATTGATCTGAGAAGAGTAATTAACCATTCCCTAAAAATTTTTGCCACATCTGGAATACATCAAAAGGTACATTGATTTGTGTGCTTTAACTTGAAATTGCTCTTTATTCAGACAACTTCAACAAGATTATCAGTATTCAGATGAAGAGCCACTGTGTTTACTTTTAATTTGGAGAATTGAAAATTTTAGAATTATAAATTGTTCATTACTATTGTTTCTTCACTATATATTTTTATATCTACTAAGACATCGATTTTTTTTGTATAGTTTACTTTTGTATAAAGAGTGTTTACAAGAGAATCTAAATGAGAAACTTTATGTAGTTTTGTCATTCCAGAAGTTTTAAACTGCAAAAATATAACATAAAAAACAGACACTAACCAAAATAAAACACCCCTATTATCAAAATCATTTTGCTCAATTAGATAATATCAATGCTTCATGGTCAAACTTTAAAAAATTTCCTTTCTATATACAGTCATCAAACATGAATTCAAGCTTATCATTTGGATAAAACAAATTGAATAATAGCATATTTATATCAAGCTTCATCACATAAGCATACAGAAAAGCACAGCCACTGTACATACTCTAATTCTTCCCAAGATTTATCAATTCAGAAAGAGTTGAAAACTCCTGAAGCTGGTGGTAGAGCTAGCTGATCATAAGTTTCAGTATAAGCCTTACCCTTGTGGCATTGCCAATGAAGAAACAAGCCTGTTTACCACCAACTCCAAAGTAGGATATGTCACTGTTTAAAGACCTCGGAGTTTGTCTTTCATCTGACCTGAATCAAAACAGACTTAAATTCCAATCAACATATATGATATCTATGCAGAGTTAGTTTTCATAAATTTTGTAGATACTCCTGGACCTGTTGAATTACATTTTACAGGCCATTTTCAGAGCTTTTTGTCCGCAGACAATTGATATTTTTGCACATCAGCAAAAGCCTCCAGCTCTTTCAAAGGTGTGAAAAAGCCCAGCAAAATATTCACCATTTTCTTTCATAATTATCATTGATGAAATAAATTCTAAAAGGATTAGCACAAACAATATTTCTGGACATTTTAGAATTTTTAAAAAAATGTCCTAGCAAACTGGATTGTTTTATATGTGAAATGTTTTACCACCCATGAACAAACATTGTGACTCAGTTGGAGCAAAACTCTTTATATAGAAATTTTAAATTAATTTTCTCCATTTTCTTGTTCTATTAAGCACTTTCACTGTTTTATTGTCTGCACCTTAGTATTTTATATTAGAAAATAGCTTTTATTGTTTCATTATTTTAGAATCTAAGCATATTTTAGCAGCCCAGGGATCCCAGGGTCAAATATGACCAATTGAAAATAATCGTGACATATTGCATCAGTTCCCAGTTCCCAGCTTGTATGAACAGCACTTCTGACCATTTTTCAGTTTTCTTGAGGGGGTTCGGGAGGATCCTAGGGTACAAATTATGACTAAAATAATCATGACCTTCTGCATCAGTTCCAAGTTACCAGTTTCTATGAATAGCACCTCTTATCATACAAGCTGGGAACTGATACAAAAAGTCATGATTATTTTGGTCATAATTAATTGTACCCTGGAATCCCCCACCACCTCACCCCCTCTAGAAAACTGAAAAGTGGTCAGACCCAGGGTACAAATTATGACCAAAATAATCATGACCTTCTACATCAGTTCCCAGCTTGTATGATTAGCAACTCTGACCACTTTCCAATTCTCTAAAGGGGGGGCAGAGGAAGGGGGAGGGGAAGAGGGGGAGAATCAAGGGTACAAAATTATTATGACCAAAATAATCATGAATTTCTGCATCATATTCCACTTACCAGCTTGTATGAGTAGTAATTCTGACCACTTCTCAATTCTCTGGAGGGGGTGGGGAGATACCAGGGTACAAATTCATTATGACCATCTGTATCAGTTCTCAGTTCACCACTTCTCAATTTTTTAGAGGGGGATGGGGAGAGGGTCCCAGGGTACAAAATTATGACCAAAATAACCATGCCCTTCTGCACGAGTTCCTAGCTTGTATGATAAGTACCTCTGACCACTTCTCAATTCTACAGAGGGGGGCAGGGTTACAAAATAATAATGACCAAAATAATCATGACCTTTTGCTTCAGTTTCCAGTTCCCAGCACTTCTGAGCACTTCTCAATCCTGTAGAGGGGGTGGGGTAGGGATAGTTGGGGGTTCCCAGAGCTGGAGTTTCAACTGGTCAGGACACAATCTCCTTGTAGTTCCAGATACTTCAATCTTGAATCCCTCTTTATCTTGATCCTTTTTGATCTTTTACTTTTCTTTATTGTGAACCAAAGAGTTGTACATACACAATATATCAATGGTACAAGACTTTCTGATAGTCTCTTTCAGCAACACAAAAATTAATCTTATTTTGTGGCTTGGATTGGTTGGTCTTGCTGGTTGTTGGTTTATTCTGGTAAACTAATCTGGATTTTGACAATCATTCTAGTCATTGCTATATTGTTATCATTAACAATATTATCACTATCATTATTATAATCACTGTTATTATCATTCACAAATATATCCATAGCCATTATAGTCACCATTATCATTACATCAAAAGTTGGAGCAACTGCAGAATACCATGCAACTATTGTTCTTAATTTTAATGTGCATCAGTTTTTAAAGAACAATGAATACACAGTAAAAAAGATATTGTGAAGAACAGGGTAAACCAATAGTTTACAAACCTTGGCCTTGTGGATGCTCTATTGAACTTCGACAGTCTGTAAATAGCCCAGTTGTTCAGCTCTCTAGGGTTCATTCCAGCTCCGTTATCAAGCACACATACACAGTGCTTGCCAGTAACATCATCAAACATCTGAAATCATTGTAAGTTATATAGAATTTTAACCTGGAATCTAAGTTAATGCCCTCGCAGGGCTGGCGGAATGTTGTAGTGGGGTGCAAGGAGATTTTTGTTAGCACCAACGATGCAAGCCTCCTGGGGGGGGGGGGGTCCAGGCAAACTATACTTGCTGAAATGCCAATTCTGGGGGTATTTTGGAAAATATATAAGATGGGTCAAATTTTAAAATTTTTGGCAATGATTGCCTATCATTTCTAGATTTTAAATTTTGTTGAATATGGACAAAAATAAAAAAAAGTGTTCTTAGTCTGAGAATCAATCACAATGCACAAAATTACGTTATAAAAATCAGCACTGCCATATAAAAAAGTATCAAAATTAAATCCGTTTCTTACAGCATTAACAGCAAGACTAATGACATCAACTTTTATAAAACAAAAATAATAAGAAAAACAATAACAAACTCCCTAGAAAATAAAACAATGTACCAATTACTGTTCCACAATTTTGTGTCATTAAATCATTGGTTTTAAATAAATTTTTAAGACAAAAATATGCGAAGGAAATATGCTAGACTAAACACAAAATACTTTCTCTTTCAATTATCTTACCAGTCGAATTTCAATTGTCCTTGGACCCACGTTATTTGATGTTGCAGCCAGTGCGTTGTCAATCAGCTCAGCAAAAGCAAACGCTATAACAACAATGAATAACATAATCAACACAGGGAAATTTTGAAGAAACAAACACAAATCAATACTTACGAAGTGGATTTTGTCCTTCGCTCGCATAGTATTCGTACATGCCGCTTTTGACCAGAGTGTCATAATGGGGTATGTATTCGACTCTTTGTTGAGTTGGAGCACTCAGTTCTTGATTAACAGATTTCAGGACATAAAGGGTATCTCCTCCTTCAATCAAATCCTCTGTGAACAAAACAAACCGGAGATCAATAACGAAATAAACAACAGGCCATTCAAATTCTTTCACATAAGTTATTTCGTTCAAAAACTTAAAGCACCTACCGTAAGTTGAGTTATCTTTTATCTCCTTCCTGTCGGTGTTGACGATAACAAAATTGTCCCTCTCCAAATTTAAAGACTTAAAAGAAAGGTGAAAAAAACATTAGTTAAATTTTGCAAGCTCTCAGGAGCATAAACAAGGTATTTACCTGTTGGACTTTTGAACGAAACGCGGCAAAATCAAATATGCCACCGAGCCGAATTTTTTCCTGTGGTTTGTTTCCACTTCTCCTGTCATAAACAAAAACGGCTGTATCTTCTTCCTCGGGGTCGGAAGAATTACTGCTGTCCTTTCTCGTGCTCTTCATGTCTCTAGAATTAAAAATTAACACTAATTATTTAACTAAAAATCTCTCAAATGACCAACTGCTTCCACCACTCCACCATGTGAAGCTCGCCGCTTCCTTTAGGATCAGCCTAATATAACATGTATTCTAATTGGTAGCTTTATTTACTTTTCTTAGGCCAATCGCTGTACTTGTAAGAAACGGCTACTAGTCAACAGTCTTCCCTGATAGCATGACAGGGAGAAATATTTTTTCCTGGGTCTATCTTGGTTAGCCTTTTTTTAAACACGTGATCCATTCATCTTCCTCTTAGTCGGCCTCTGCACGACACGTTTTCTCCAAGATGGCTACTAGAGGTAGGATTAGTTATATATTCGAAATTTTCCTGGAAGAATAAAGGTTTAATACGTTAAACAATTTATAAAAGCTAGATTAATGTGTTAATTTTCCTTCTGTTTCATTATTTTGCCGTTTATTTGATTTTTTGGGCATAGCTTGATAATTTCAACACGTGGCTACTTTTCCACAGTTACAAAGGGTCCGTATTGCACGGCGTGTTGTAGAAAACCCTTAGTTCTTATTCACATAGATCTTGCAAAGAATTGCTGCATAAACTTGTCTCTACTTTTTGTCTTCGCAAATGTTCTATACTTAGGTTTTGTTTCTTAATTTTATTTCTGGACCATTTAGGAGAAATCTCATACTCTAATCAAACAAATATTGTTTTGACTCTGCTGGATGCATTACTTTGACTTTGTAGTAAACTATTTTTGTATGTTTCTGAAACTTTACACCTAATAGAGACATTGGGACAGCCGTATTAGTTTCTTTTCTCTTATGGTTTATGTCAGGTCTCATTTATTCGTGACACAATCAACTACCTCATATGGTTCAGATTTTAGTCAGTTACATTGTGATTGAACATTTTCTTATTTTCATTCCACTATATGTATTCAGTTAACAAAGATGTGGATGTATAGATCACTTACAATGATTACAACCTCATCACCAGATTGAATTTGCTCAATACCAAATTTTCAGTATTATTTGTATCACAGGTCAATAGTTGTTAACTTATATCTCTAACTAAAAAACTTTGAGTGATCTAAACTTTTAAACCTGTAGCTTTGTCATTAAGTCACTGGAATAGTCTTCACTCATCCCTTTTTCCATTCCATTGTCATATTTTTTGCTATAGCTAGTGGCAATGTTGCTAACTATTTGTAAGTTGGACTAGCTATGAGGTGAAGTTTTCCATAAGATAATAGTCAATAGGCAACAAGGCATGTAGAAACATGTTGTCTATGAGATTTATAGAAAACAAAATTGAGTAGTCTAACTACTGCCTTTGAATTTAAACCGGTTAAAAATAATTTCACCATTGTTTTTTGTTTAAAAACAGGCAGTTTTGTTACTCGCTGCCCAATGCTAACAGACAGTGAGTAGGTTTGCCAATCGGATTATTGTATCCATTATATCGATATTATACTAGTTGGTTTCTACTAAAGTTTGTTAGATTTAGTTCTTTATTTTGTCCATTGTGCTATTTACAGCTATATACTGTTCCTGGTAGTACATGTTTAAATCAAGATAAAAAATTATAATCTATTTACTGTCAATTAATAGCTCATTTTGTTTTCTTATAGGACTGGCTATACTGTTACTATTGACTTTCTTCAACCTCGGCCAAGCTGTGACGACCCCCACTACTGTTCTTAGTTTGGAAGAGCAAGCTAGGGTAAAACAAATCTTCCATGATGCTATGCCATTCGCGGACCTTGCAACTGCTCACTATGCTACGGCAGGGTTGAAAACCCTCAAAGCAGAGATCCCTCCAACACAGGTAAAGATATTTTGTTCAAAAAGGTGTAAGTCACAGTTTTTAGTCATGGTACACTTTTCTTATTACCATATTTTTTGCCATGTATAAGTCGACACTGTGTATAAGTCAACCCCCCTTTTTGCAGCCAAAAAAGTGCAAGTTTTAGAGTTCCCATGTTTAAGTCGATCTCAATATTTTGCAAGATAAAAATACCAAAAAATTTAAATTTGTAATAAAAATTTGGGAAAGAAATACAAAAAAACAATAATGCACCAATTACACAGTGAGTGAAGTACGTAATTTTTATGGTAATCAATTGTTTGTACACAGTATACTGTAAAGATTACAGAATTCTTTCTTGCTTCAAGTACTTATTGAAATGCTAGTTTTAAACATTTTTATAGAGTTTTAAGGAGTGTTAAAAAAATTTCATGTTTTGATCTGTGTATAAGACGAGTGCAATTTTTAGACGTGAATTTTTGGTGTTAAAAGGTCAACTTATACACGGCAAAATATGGAAGGAAAATATAAATCTTTGTTTTGCCAGTTGACTGAAACTTTTACTTTAAAGCCTAGTTCAAATTTATAAGATGGGCATGGCTTAGGCAAAGTCTGTGCAGATTTGACAATTATATTAGCAGAACATACATGGAATAACATTAGTATGAAAAAATATTTATATAAGCTTTATTTGTGCATATTTTGGACTTGCTACACTTGTAAGCAAAGGAAGCAGGTTTGGCATAAGCATAAAATAAACATGGAATATTTTGGTTATTTTTTTTTTGTTTTTGTTTCATGTGTACTCCTCTAACTACAGTATTTTGCCGTTATGTTGAGCCTCTTTTATCTTATACTTGTTTTATTTCACAGTGCAAACTAGGCTTAAGTGCATTAATCATGCATTGCCATAAAAAGTAATGTTGTATTTATATTTATAATATAATTATTTTGTATTCTTAGAATATCTATTTTTATCAATATAATGTTATTTTGTTATTGATATTGGAATATGTTGTGTTCAACTTCCATTTGTTCCCCTTTGATTTTCATGTTTTGAGACCCAGGGGTTATGTTAAAATTTCACTTTGTGTTGTATTTTCTCAATGTTAACAGTGCTCTGTTAACGAAGCTGAAGGATTGTTTTATGATTTCTCTTTTGGCAGGATGTATGTAAGTTTATTCGCGAGAAAGTTGATGGTAACAGTATCGAATCAATCTACTATGCCTCCTCTGTTAGCAAAGTCATACCAAATTGTCAGGTGAGTCACTTTTTAAGAGTGAAAAGTTTCTTCTATTTGTTCTATTTCCAATGCTCGATCACTGTACAGATTTTCATAAAGAAATTGTCTGTTCTTTGAGCCAGTAAGGGAAATATAGTGGACTGGTTTTGAAATCCACAATTGCAGTTTTTTTATAAGAATGGTTGCACCTTTTTTCTACGTGTATACAGTGTACGTAGGTATTTTTGTGAGGAGAATTTAGATTTTGTCAATGCTATACAAGAGTGAAAGTGTTGTTATTTACTTGATCATTCCATAGCTCATGCTCAGTGATGTTGAGAAGAAACTATCAGCTGCAATCAAAGAAGGAGCAGATTCACTGACAATTTTCTATGCTGCATTATCACTTGTAAACCTGGGACTAAAAGGTGAGTATTTGTGATCAGGAATGAAAAATTAATAGTCAACTTAATGCTGGACTATTGAAGAATTTTCTTAACCCTAAAATTTTTTGATACACAAGCCTTGAATAAATTGATTTTATATCACATAAAGAAAATCTTTGTTATTGGGAATAAATTTTGTAATGAAACTGTTTACTGCTACTAAAGACAAAACCTATAAATTATGGAAATGTTGGGATTAGACATGAAAATATAATATAATTTATATTATTGGGTGCACCATTCAACTGCTTTTTGCATCTTTGAGAAAATATGTGCATCAGAGACACAGGTAATGTTTCACTGATATCCATCCAACATGAATTAAAACAAAATAAACAAGTTTTTCAAACTTAAAAATACACATTTCTCTCTTTATGGGGTCATGAAAAATTATTCTCTATTTATTATGTTTTTCTGAATCCTTGATTTGTTTGTTTGTTCTAACACATTGTTTGTCTGGTGCCTTAGTCGATGCCGATGTCGCAACCAAAGCACTGAAGACAGCCACCAACTCTGACGAAGACAATATCTTGAGGTTGGTGGACCTGCTTGGAGAGGGATAACTGTGTATTTTGTTTACTTATTTTTGTGTTTCCCCCAAAAAAGTCAAATTATAATTATCATCGTTATGCAAGAATGCTGGATAATAAGCAGGGCCTTTTTTTATTTGTCGTCTAGTGCTGCCAATGCGCTGAATGTTGCATCTGTCTTGGGTAAAGGAATAAATGTTGATTCAATCTTTGATTTAATTGAGGTATGTAAATGATAGTTAATCTTAATCTTAAACTTTTCTCTTTCAAAAAGCTTTCAATTAGGTCGCTTTTAAATATTTTACAAGATACATCCACATTTTTATGTACATAATTATTGTGTATTTCACCTTTTTTAAACTTCATTGTAAGAGCATTGAGCTTGCATAATGCTCCTAAAACTTTTATTATTATTATTATTATCATTATTATCATTATTATTATTATTATTATTATTATTATTATTATTATAGTTGATATTAACTTTCTGTGAGGTTTACATTAGTCTAGTAATTGAAAATTTGCCTCACCTGTAATGGTTTATACTTAAAGTTGTTTTCAGAAATAAGTTTACCAAACCAATGAACATGTTTAATAGAATTGGTTTCTTCACAGGACATTGTTGCACAAGCCGATGAGACAGCAGATACTTACCTACATGTAGGTGTTGAGTGTAATAGTTTTAAAAAAGTTACTGATATTTGCATATAATTGTGGTTAATATTTTTGTGTAATGAAACAAATCAGTAATGATTATCATATGCCAATAATTGCATGAGTAATATATGTAGGTTTTTGGTGTGATGAAACTTGAATTTTCAAAGTAGATAGTAATTAGTTATTTCAGCTGACTGCACATGCAGTTAACTGATGTGCCTGACACAAATATATGTTTTTAGTGACTGTTTGAAGTAGTCCATGTGCCATAACCAAATTTAATGACCTTGATTGCCATACAAGTTCCAGGAGCCCAGTGGTAAAGCATCTGATCAGTGTACAGAACTTCTCATCAGGAGCTCATATTTTGGTTAATATTTCTTAGTACGATTGGTTATTAATCTCGTTATCAAAACGTATGATGCAAGCTGATGGGCTGATTTGCTGGCAAAGTCCTCCAATCCAAGGCATTCTGGGAAGGCCATACATGTCTTCTGTTGGCACTCATTATATTGGTCGTAGTTGATTTGTTGGTGATTCTGCTACAGTTCTTTAGTATAAAAACTGGTGTAACTTTTGTAATCTTTTTTCTTTAGTTTGAAGGTGGCCTCAAACCAACCTCCAGGTTCCTTATTGCAGCCTTTAGACTTGCTGAACATCTAAATAAAAAGCCAACAATCACTGAGGTGAGTATCTGTTGGACAGTTTAACCATCCAAAAATCCTAAATTAGTTTTTACAAAAATTGCTAAGTGCGTCAACTAATGTACTTTTCTGCTAAAAAAAATGTTATACTTGAAAAAAAATTTTCTGGTGTGTGTCTGAGAATGGTCATTCCTGGCATTTGTCTTTGATTATGTCTGTCCATCTGAGTTCCAGTCTTTTTTTTTTTGCTTTTTTTTACCTGTTCAGTACCAGTTGTATTGCCCCAAATACCGGTAGCGCCCATACTTTTCTTTGAACAATATTTGGAAAATTTTATTTTTTGCTTTGCTATATCAATCCCCTTTTTTAGATATTTACCAAATGTTTTATTAAATTGTATTTGTTATTTAAGGAGAAGTTTTCAGGTATTAATAACTGACTGTAAATGACAGGGTTATTATGTATTATGTCTGTAGGATTGTTATATATTATGTCTACTGGACATAGCATGGCTCAGTGATTAGGGTGCTGGGTTTACATGCAGCTGTCCCAGGTTCAAATCCCACTCCAACCATGGCCACTGATCAGATTTGGGTTTAGTGATCCCAGAGCCAGATTCACCATGCTTGTAAATAGCCAACTGGTCTGTCTCCAACTAGTTGAGATTCTTGACTGTAGTCATGTTTTTTCAGAATTTTAACCTACTATTGTAAACACATTGAGGCCCTCTAAAAAGCATAATTTTAATTAAAAACAGTTATTTTATTTATTCATTAATTTTTTTATTTTTTTACTTAGTGTATATGAGTTTGTTTCATCAATCGTGATGGTATGGTAACAAACTTTATATTTACTTTCTAGGAACAAGTACTAAAGTTTACAAACTATGTGATCTCGAGGAAGCACACACAATCAGTTTTAGATTCTTATTTGCTGATCAAAGTACTGGATGTCCTTGGAAATAACCCTGTGAGTTTTTTGTTTGTTTTGTGAGATTCTTCAGTCAAGATCTTGGTAGATTTACAAAATAATTAATGATTAAAAAATCTTTGTAGTAAACTCATAGAGGTAGAGAATACAATGCATATGGTTTTCAAGTAAATAGCCAACCAATCTTCCATTAAAAATGTTTTACCACCAGTATGTACGATTGGGTGACAATTTTTTTTCTCACTTTACACCAATTTTTAAGCTACCTCAGTAAATGCATGCTCTTTTTTTGCAGAAGCAAGAATGGTTAGTTACAGCAAAAATTTTATTTCTTTAGATAAACAGTTTTATGTTGGAATAGGAATTATAGAAGAAAAATAGACTGATGTTGCATAATTTCTGCACTGGTCTTTTCTTAAGTATAGTGCATGGTATGTATTTGATCCATTGCTCTTGCTCACCATTGCTTGCGCAAAATCGACTTTAGGAGAACGATTAGCTGCTCATCTTTCTTCCAGGAATCACTCATGTCCATGGGAAATAAAGTCTTAGTAATTTTTTTGTGGTTTGTCCTATACACATTGGAAAAGTTCTTGTGCAAATATTTCTACAATAACAATGAAAATGATCATTCATGTAACTGTACTACAGTTTTGTGAATTAAACCAGCTCACACTTTTTATCTGTCTTTATCAAATACTGTTGAAAAATTACAAAAAATGTTTCTGACAACAATAAAAGTACTCTCTTACACTTTTTAAATTTTCTAAATACAGTCTGTTGTCAGTGTGAGTGGAATTACTTCAAATTTAGTTTTTGAAATGCGAAGTATCAGGGCAGTGGTGCACTGTCTTTGTAGGTGTTTCTTTTAAGCCCTTACCACTTGGAAAAGGTAGCTCACCTCCATTAGCCTATGTGAGCTTTTTGTCACTCACCAATGATTTTCAAATTGTAAGCCCTGCTGTATCATATGCTGCTGCACACAGTTTGTCAATGCTCTTGAGATAAATGCCCCCGTGCAACCAGATAAGGATGGACCAACACCAAGACAAGTTCCTGCTTATCTCGGTCAGTGTGTGGCTTCTTTTAAGTCCCCCACTTGATAACATGACTGGATAAATAGCTTATGTGCGTGGAGAAAGAAGGTCACTCATGTACAAATATTCAACCCTTGGTAAGGCTGAGGATTGAACTCACAGCCTCGTGCCAACTGAGCCAAGTTCACACACACACAAGAGCTCTCTTGAAATCCTTGACTTGTCTCTTATGTATGTTATTTGTGTCCTGACCCTGAATACTGTCAGAAGATGTGTCTAGAGCTGACACAAAGCATTTGAATGTATAATAATTTATGGCTGACATATACTGAACACAAAACTTTTCTGCTTGTTACAGTTTAGTGTTCCAGTGGTTGTACAGCTGTATGGATCTCCTCTCATTTCAGAAGACAATACCAAGGTTAAGGTGAGTAAACTGATTTGTTTATCTCAGAGTCAGAGCTGTGTCAATTTTCAAAACAATTTATTTGTATTATTATAGTTGTATAGTAATGATATTGGTAACAATAGTGATAATAGTATAATAATGATTATAGGTTTGTAATAATTTATAACAATGGTCAAGATAGTAAAAAAACAACATTATGACAGATGTAATAACTGTATTGCAGCGCCAGCTGAAAAACTGCAGCTATAAATACAAATCCTATATAGAACAATATAACTAAAAGTTTTGTTCTCAAGCTTTATGAAAATCCATTGGCAATTTCTAAAGTTGTTTTTCAGAAATGGAGAAAATAGGATTCTCAAAACAGTTTAAAGAGGGTTGAAAATCCTGGCAATAGTTTGTAGTCTTTGGTTATTTTTGACCCAGGATGGTGGTTCTTTTACAATTAAGATAGTTTGAAACCAAAAAGTTTAAAGTTGGTTGACAATGTATGATATCATTTTAGAACTATAGATTAAGGTTTAAGTACTGTCGTTAGCAATATTTTGTCTATAAACTTTTTTATTCAAACCATCGTGGTTAAAAGTATACTGTAATCTCATTAATAAGGCTTGCCTTTGTGGGTTCTTCTTTTAATCTTTTTACTGTTTTTTTTTTATTTTAATGAAGCTCCTATAAAAAAACAGCAGCTTGTTGATGCATTAGACACTCTTCTTAACCAACAGGTTCGAGTCACTAATGTACTGGACAAACCATTCGGTAAAATGACGGTGACAGCCAAGAGTGCGGAGAACTCTGAAGGAACAACAGTTCTCAGCAATAAAGTGATGACAGCTGGTCCTGAAGAGTAAGTCTTTCTTCCTTGCTGCTTCTCCCAACTCAATACAGTGGGATCCCATTGATATGGTTGCCTATGGGCCAGAAAATACTAGCCTTAATAACGGGGTGACTGAATTAACAAGGAAAAAGTATGGCCATTCAAAAAAAACTGAACAAGGTGGCCGTAAGGCAGGCATCCTCTGTAGCCTTATACTTATATTATTTTTTGAAGATGTGTAGTCCATACTTAATGTACAAGGATTAGAGAGTCTTATGTTGGGATTCAAATCTTTAGTCCTTAATTCTCAGTTTATTTTAATGGAATAGACATTTAATTCAGTCAGATATTTTTGTGCTCATATTGGTACAAAGTGCTTGCCACTGTTCATATAATGAGTATTTAAAAGCAGTATAATTGTTTTTGTTATGTTACGCTTGAATGGCCATTAAAATTGTGATTAAAAATTAATGTTAACACATTAAGCAGTGTGTTGTCTTAAAGATTGACTAGTCTTATGATGCTTTGTCTTCATCTTTAAAAACATGAATACAGTAAATTAAGTTAATCCCTACTTCAGATGTTTATTTCAGACATAACTGATGTACATAATAGTAAGTATATGTGACCCCGTACGGGAAAACCGGTCTAAAGGTGAAAAAACGGAAACGTGTGTA
This sequence comes from Hydrozoanthus sils, assembly GCA_027575215.2. Lineage (NCBI taxonomy): Eukaryota > Metazoa > Cnidaria > Anthozoa > Zoantharia > Hydrozoanthidae > Hydrozoanthus > Hydrozoanthus sils. The sequence goes on from JAOBRD020715805.1 coordinate 14,249, forward strand.
GAAGCGTGTTTGTAGAACGTTTGCAAACACCAAGCAAACGTGTGTGGCGTTTGCCGACAATTAAAAAAAAAACAGTTGAAGGTCATCTGGCGTTTAAATGAGTGTTTCAAACGGCGTGTAAAACGCTTTGTTTGTTATGCATTACATTGGGA
>JAOBRD020715914.1:0-14399 GCA_027575215.2 Hydrozoanthus sils
CCATCCCCTGTGACATCCCCAAAAAGCCCGGGTCTAGATAGGGTTAAAAAATTTTCCTGGTTCATCATCAGCGCGCACATTGATTTTGCCAGTGCATTGCCTTTTTTTATTTCTTAAAAATAAAATCGATATTTTTTTCCTTTTTGCGAAACAATAAACAGAGTGACAAGCAATTCGGTTGGTGGCATTTTGCGACACTTCAGTCCCTTCAGTCACTTCAGTATACACACTGCGTCAGCACATGTAAGAGATGAAGAACAAACATTATGCTTGTCAAAGAGTACTGACAGTAAAAATCTTTACAAGTAATAGATTAATAGTAACAGGGACCATATCAAAACTTAGTGTGGTAGTTAATGGTGTGGATTTACTCCAAGCCAACAAAAAATATTAAAACTAAAAAAATAAAGTGCCCTCCCTCACTGAATATTTTGAAAGTTTTGATGATAATTTCGAGATATCTTTTAAGTGATTACAGCAAGCTTTATCAAAAGGTAATAACTGTGTTCAAAACAGTATTGATTTGCAACTAATGAGCTGAGAGAAGGCAAAAGCTAGAGAGATTAAACAACCAATTGCTTATCTGGGCAAGGACTATGAAGAAAGTGAAGATCTACATAAGGTGGGCAGGATTTTCGCCTTGGGACAAGAGTGGAAATAATAAATTCTTGCCTTATAATAGTATAAGCCAAAAGCACAAAGAGAGCGGAGTAAAAAAAAACGAATATGACTATGCACTTACCTCTTCCTCCCCGTAAATTTTGCTTGAACAAGAAAGATTTTGTGTGCAAAATACAGTACCCCAATTGATTGTATAAATACATGTATAGTACTGAATGTACCTTTGCTTAAAGATTACTTCAAAATCCGTGGACAAAGATGTCTTTATGATAAAAACTCCAATCTTTTTTTACCCAGCCTGTGAGCAAAATTCTCTCAAAGTCTTGCAAACAAGACAATATTTATCTTGGGCAAAACAAATGGATAAATATGTGAGTTGCCAATAAAAATGAGTACAGGTACTGATCATACATGTTTATTCTTTTATAACCAGAAAATGCAAGTATAAATATGCAGGATGCTGATTTTTGTAATGATCAGCAAGCTAAAACTAAATCCTTCTAAGGCCAAGTGGCCAATTAGGCCAGCACTTATTGTCAGTTTCCATCTATAGTGTTAAGCCATTTCTGTCTTTCACTCCCACCCCACCCTCTTTCCCGAACAGGGCACTATCTATCACAAGTTAGTCTCCAGAAGAAGCCGGTACTCATTTATACGGTTGAGTCAGTTGGAACAAGTTGGGAAAATTGCCTTGCTCTAGAACACAATGGTGGTCTGCAGACCGACATTTTTTGACTCTAGAAGTCACAGGAGAACAGAAAACAGGACCCGAGGTCTGCCACCTAGGACCTATGGTTTAACAGCCTTATCTGAGAAGATGCAAAGGTCTAACAATCTGCAGATGTTAGAGCAAAAGCAGCACCTTCTCAGTTATTTTAAGACCCTGAGTGAAGGTCCGGCACCGGAATCAAACCCGGGCCACCCGCACGACAGACTGGCGCCTCACCAACTGGGCTAACCACAGGGTGATATTTTATATTGTACTGTTAGCTGGTTTTAACTACATTAATTATCAACTGTTACTGTTTAAAAAGACAAGCTGAAAACAAAGTAACACAAGTGTGGTTTACTTTGTTCCTACAACAATCCCTCGAGATGAGAGGTGCAGCACAGGCAATCAGTCAGTGTTTGTTACAGGTTTGAACCTTGACTGTTAATGGTATGGTCTTTGTGTTCAGGGTTAGGGGTTGGAATGGAAGTTGAATATTTGAAGGGATAGGGATGGGGGGGGGGGGGTTAGGGTAAAGAAAAACTGACCCGATGAATATCAATGGTGCAACCTTCCAAGCTGGTTTAGAGGCATGTACTTGTTCAGAAATTTCACAAAGCTACTTTGCTTTCCCTTGAATGTCATTCCTCCTTTCTGAGAGAATTCAAATGTATTATTTTGTTAACTAAAAGTGCCACTTTTTGAGTCCTGATTCTTCAGGAGCAATTGGCATGTATAACTAGTTATTAGACAAGGTTGAGGAAGATACCATGATTCATCTGTGGCAAGCAGATTATTTTGCAAGACAATGACAAACCATGATATTTCACAATTGCCAAATCCAAAACTGTTTATCATTTTATTGATCACTGAAATTCCTTTAGTGAATGTTACTACTTGTTTATATAAATCTATCTATATATATCTGGACTGCATAAATCTGCCTCTCCAAATCTGGAAAATGACAGAGGAGGTGAAAACCATGCATATAATGAGTCTGGCCCCCCTGACTATAGAGAAAGAAAGAGGAAAAATCCTATAGAAAGATAATTATATTCATTAGTGCTACCTCTAGTCTTGAAATTTGTCAACAGTTGGCTTCAGGGAAAAAATCCTATGATATCAATGACAGGTTTTATAAGTTAGAGGTAGGGACCTGTCCAATCTCCCCCTGCCTGCTCTGCTGGACTGTTGAAGGTGACAGACCAGGTGCATTTCAAATTTTCATATTCTCAGTTTAAATAAACATTACAAGTTGAGTTAGCTTTGAGTATTAAGACAAGTCTTACTGTGATATAATTGGCTATATGACTCAAATGTTAATTAGCGATGGTAAAATAAGATCACTTCTGTTCAATGGTTTATTGTCATAAAAAATTGCTCCAAAGCAACCGACTTTCAAGAGCCATTCCCTACAAATGACTTACAGTAAAATAATTACTGACAGTACATTAATTTTGTAAACAAAAGAACTCCATGTTTTTTTATTTTTAAAAAGATTCGAACTCTATGGGTAATCAATCCTAAACTGCCAATTGCAATGAATCGAAAACAACTGTCCATGATACAGAAGGTGGTCCTATTACTTAGTACTATTAGTTTTACCTCGTCCTTTCAGAGTCCGCTCTCAAGCTATGCATTGTTCATTTGTGCCCCCTGTAAAACATGTGTTCAAGATCTTGAAATACTTTAAATTCGAGGTACTAACTTGCTCGACTGTCTTCAGTTACAAGTCCGGTTTTCTGTGCTTCAAATCGTCTCCCTGTAAAAGTTTCTTGCTTTGTCACATTTTTATCAAAAATCGTCTTTGGAACTGATTTCCGGTATTCCAAGCTTTCTACCTGTGTTGGATCTTCTGACACTTGTAAAGTCCTCTCGCCACGTTCTTCTAGTGTGCTGGGAGGGTCCATCTGCCATTTCCTCTTCTCTCGAAACCGCGTTTCGAAGAAATACCCAACTGTTCCTACGACAACTGCAAAAGGCAGCACAACATAGGGGGCATATGCACGCGCCCCTGCCATAATCAACGGCCAGACCATCCTTACACTTTTTATGTATTCAAACTTCACTGGCTGAGGTAACTGCGCACAAAAGCCGTTTTAGTAACGCAAGAACTTTTGTTTTGTTAAAGCACGACACAATTTTTTTATGGCGAAATAAAAGGTTCAGAACATAGATTTGGAGGTCGAGCGCATCCAGGCTTGGGATCCAAGCTCTTTTTCTGACACCAGAAAGACTGGGGAGCAAGCTAGGTCCAGTTTCCCACAGCTAAAACGGGTAAACAAGTCGCCTGGCGAAACTAGACAACAAGTGGCTTTGTCTGGTAGAAGAGACAAAGACAGGTCGAATGGTTGATACCTTTGATAGAATGTCAACAAATTTGCCTTGTCCACGTTCAGATTCCGCTACGTAGCCAGCAGCATGTTTCTGTTAAGATTGCTGACCCCACAGAGACTCATAGGGTTCTCCCTTGCGATGGGGTTTATAGGATTGTTATGGCTTGTGTCGAACTGCTCGAGAGGTAACTAAACTGCTTAGCTTTCGAGAATTGTATTCGTGGCACATTATTTTTACTACCTTGCACTCAATAGAAGGGTACTCCGACAGAGATGCCAACTCTCCCGCATTTTGCGGGAGATTTACGCATTTTCACTCGATCTCCCGCTCTCCCGCATTTTATAGAAATCTCCCGCATTTTTTGGGAAAATTTAGATAAATTAAAGTGTACAACAACAATATGCTGTTCGTTATGTTTCTAACTCATGGGAGACCATAAACTAACACGAGCAGTGTTCCGATTATCGTGTATTAGGCTTCCATACAAGATATGGTTTGAGAAGGATTATCCATGGCAAACAGTTTTACTTATAAGTAGGCCTCAAGGGAGATATGATGCGAGGTAATGTGAACAATACACAACTAAACTTCTAGCCACAAAAAAATCTCCCGCATTTTGTAGTTCAAAGGTTGGCATCTCTGTTCTGATCAACAGCTATTGGTTTTATGTAGCTTTTACAGACAATCTAACACTGTTTTACACTAAGATGAAGCATACGTTTATTTATATTTTTAAATTTTTAAAGTTTACTGTATGCCTAGTAGCGCTAATTTTTTGCTTTTATAATTTACAAAAATAAATGCAAGACCAGTTTACATGACATGTGTTTTCAATAACCTTATTGATACCTCAGAAAAAGATTATGATTTTTCCTACACGAAGTAGCGACAACTTCATAGTAACAAACCAATGGCGGCAAACAATCAAACAAGAAATATTACAAATAAGTCTTTATAATAATTATTTTGTTTCTTGAGTTGAAATTACAGAATGCCCTGTGCTCTTAAGATTTGTTTTATTCACAAGTTTAACTTTCATTTTTTTATCAAAATAGTCTTCATATTTTTTTTTATCTTAATCTAGGTAATAAATTTTGGCTAAATTTCTATACTCACCCATACCTCATTAAATGCATATGAAGCTATTTATCCTCAGACCAAAATATCAGAGGTTCAAAGAGTTTGAAATAAGTGACGTCATTAATTCTAATTAGATTTCCAGCTGTCACTCTAGATCTGAATCTAAATTGAGTTTTAAAACCAAATAGAATTGTCTTATCTTTTGATAGATGCTATCCAGAATACATTATTGAGAAGGTAAAATAAAAGTATTTTCCTTCTCTTAAGTAAATTGTGATATTTGTTGTCATTTAGATCGGCTTTGGGACAGGTTTCTGTCTTGCAATCCTCATGCAGCTTTGCATATCACTACATAAAGATTAACAAGCTTGGCAACTCTGTTCGCCTGCTGGACACAGTTGCTCGAAGAAAACAGCCAAAATCTCCCATTTCTACACATTGTATGGCAAACATCTTCACAAACCTAATTCCACAACATATTCCACAACATCTGTGTGGAAAATCTCTGTGATCCAACACATATACTGCGTGACATTCAAAAACTATAATCGAACTAATTCAGGCTTTTGCCATATGATCCGGACAAACATGGAGGACCATTTTGGCCACATGACAAGTCAAATCTTTGCCACCTCCACACCCAAGGCAATACTGTAATTGAAACTTCAAGCAGCAAACCGTTACAAAACTAAAAAGCCAAACACAAAATTTCAAAATAAAATATCCAAGGTTGCACCGACATTGTACAACTTGAACATCATTTTAAAGGACACATGCATGAATTTGAAAAGATCAGATAGATTAATGGTTCCAAAACCCATCTAAGTGACAACAAATACCACAATTTACTTAAGGTAAGCAAAATACTTTTATACCATTGCAATCATGTATTTTAGATAGTATCTGTCAAAAGATAAGACAATTCAGGTTAGTTTTTAAACTCAGTTTAGACTCAGATCTAGAGTGACTGTTGGAAATCTAATTCAAATTAATGACATTTAAAAATATTTACTTTGATTTTATTTATCTATTTTTTGTCCCCTAATTAGCCTAAGAGCTAGAAGGTTCTTCTAGACACCTTGTTTCTATCTACCTATCTAATCGTCTAAATTCCATTCACAACTGCAAATTAAGATAGTTATCATATGTAGCATCATCAAAACTTTATGTACATTATTAATTAGATATTAATTTTTTATAATTATAATAAAATAACATATATATATATATATATATATGTAGGTACAGTCTGCCACGTCGTAAAGTGCTCAATACTAAATGTTAGTAGAGCAAATTATACAAGTAAATAAAATCAAAAGTTAAAACGTTAAAATTTGCAAGAGCGTTTTTAAGCCGATCTCAACGATGTTTATTAATCTATCGACCTAGCATGCATAAATGGTTTGAAAATGATAAGTAACACAGAAAGTTTAAGGATCTCTTACCTAAGAACTCTGAAACTGCGTGAAAAAAATACATTCAATTAACAAGTTTTCTCTCATCAACAGCTGCCACCAGTTCCAGATGGCTTGGGTGACGACAATATTTGTTATGTTGCTCGTGGGTTTTGCTGATGGTAAAATAGGTCAGGAGAAAAAGGAATTGAACGAAAACGGTAGTGTTATTTTAAACGTCAATAAAAACAATCGACAGTTACAGTTTTTTGCGCGCTTTGATTGGTTCGATCCTGTGATAGTAACTATCCAAGATTATACTAACTGTTTTGAGAAAACTGCCGAAATGGCGACTCATTTGACGACAGTCTCGGAAGGGGAATTTTACGAAATAAACGAATCAGCCACTTTCCCTTAAACAAAAAAAAGGGCAACAAAATTTTGGATGTTCGTTTTCACAGGTAGGATGAAATTTTTTTTTGCTTAGAAATTTCAAGGAAAAATCCAACAACTATAGGTCAACACGCCCTTCTCTTACTTTTACTAACCTGCGCGTGATAATTTTTTGATAAATCAATTTAGTTCAAACTTGTCATTTACAAATTCTCACATTAATTTATTCGACTGATTCGGCATATAATAAAACAATTTTTCCCCTCAGTGTCGGTACCTAGCGAGAGTAATTCAGATATATCCACCATTAGCATTTACAAATATTCAGGAAATTGTATTTGGTGTGAATGTATTCCGAGAAAATTTTAAATGTTATTTGGTTTATGTGTCAGCCAATTCCTATTGCGAGCATCCCCCCTTCCCGGGCAAACCCCGGGCATTTGATTGAAGCTGAGTCCCGGGGGTGCATTTGGCAGTTAGCAGTGTCCCGGGCCCGCGGGCCTCCGGGAATTTGCAAACAACAAAAATCTTTCCTCGCGATCTGGTCGTCGCATCCGGTCGTCATTTCTGACGGCGCTCAAAAGTCAAGAGTTTGGAGTACTTAAGAACATTTATCGACCATAAAAGACCTACATTATCTTTGTCCAGTGGGAGCTAGTGTCTCATTTCATGACCCTATCAGTTCACCATTAGACCAAATGACTGTCCGTTTTCGACTCACGAGTAAAAATTGTGGTATATAGGCCACAAGAAGAAGGAACAAAGAACAGCCTCTATAATATACGTGATAGGTTGGGTAGACAGTAAAGCACAGTAGATTCTGTTCCCGCTGTTTTGTCCAGTTCTATTGAGGCGAAACGGTTATGTTTATTAAAAATTGACAAGTATCATTTTTGTATAACGGTCTGATGGACTGGGGGGCCGGGAATTTGACCATCACAGTTGGAACGGGGAGCAGGGCAGTTGCCTACAAAAGTTGCCAGCTGGGCCGGGCATTTGACCTTTTTTTCAACTTTCTCACAAGTAAACAGATATAAGTGTCGCAACTTAGTTGTCGGCGCGGCGACACGCGGCGAAGCTGTTTACAGTTTTAATGTGCATCTAGCCAAAAAAATTACGGGCGCGAGAAACAAAACTGGTTTTAAGAGTCACGGGCGCTAGAATAAGTTCACTATATCAGTATATGGTTAATGACTCGTAAGAATTGCCTTTTACTGTTCGTGACAAATACTACATAGTCTTAATTTGCTGAAATACTAGTTAAATTATAACCGTTAGATAGAATTTACCACGTTATTGAGCGAATTTACTTTTAGATCTATGTACTTACATGCACGCTTTTCCGCAGAACTGTCCTTTCTTTTAACTAATCATTCGCAAATTTGCTCTGCATTAAGGCGACGCGACAAAAATAACTTTCATCAAAAGATATCCAAGACAAACACACAGATATAGGCTCATTCGGCTATATAGGTTGTTTCTTCAAAATTCTCAACGTATGCTACTCAATGACCCGTCACACGATTTTGCTTGGCCGGCAGTTTTATATTCCATTTGTTTTTTCATTAATTTGGATCTCGCTTATAGTGCTAAATAATTTTTAAACGAGATCCGAATTAATGATATGAAATATAAATACGGCGGCCAAGCAAAATCATGTGACGGCTACAAGTGAAAAGCATCCGTTGAGAATTTCTGAAGAAAAAATCCAAATTCTCATTGTCTTCATTGTTGCTATCATTTTCCTTGTGGTAGGCATTGCACCTATTGCTTCGGCCGGTATAAAAGGTCGAGGCTGTGAGACAAAAAAGTCGGAAAAGAGAAATGGTGTGGTTTCTGACTGTGGAAGCGAGTCCAGGTCGTCTGATACTTGTAAGTTTAGCAAAGAAGCAGAGAGAATCGGCCTCGAAACGTTCATCGATAAAGTGAAAAACACTTATTATGCCGTTCATCCATATTTATATGTCAACAACCCGGAGTTTCGGTCTTCCGAGAGGCTTAGAAAGGTATTCTCGGCCTATGATCCAAGTCCTTCAGCTACAAAGAATCGTACTGACACTGCATGGCGTCTTCTTGACGAGATCAAAAAGAAGACGGAACTGTTAAATTTAGACAAACTCAAGCCGAGAGAACGAAAAGCCATAGCACAAGTGAAACACTATCTGAAGCACGTTTTTGGGCAGCCATATGATGTAAATTACTACGCCGGTGACTGGATGATGGGTCCTAATCAATTCTGTTGGCAGCCAATTTGTGATCTACCAAGAAATATCTACAACACATTTATCTATTACAGGCCAGGAAGCTTTGAGGTGGTTGAGGAAATACGATACCATATGGAAAACACTAAAAAGGGGATTTTAAGGTATATCGAGAACATGAAAATGGGAATAGAGCGAGGAATGGTTAGGTCTGAAGAGGAGTGTGAAGCCGGGCTAAACGCAATCCGTGATAAATTAAAGGAAATATCGTTATATAACGCCACAGGTTAGTGTTTCTTATGTTTGCTTCAAATACTTGTTAGCAGAAATGTTTTTTTGCAGCTTGTCAAGTTTCTTTACATTTCGAACTTTGCTCTTATGCTGTTTACCTGTGAAGGAGGGTCTGAATGTGGTTAACTGACAATTGACAACTGACAAATGGCCAAAAGTATTACTGACAACTGGTAAATTAGCCTGCGAGCCGGTTCTCCTGAAGCTTGAAAGCGAGGCACGAGGGGAATGGGGAGAGGGAGGGGGAAGGAAAGCCTGCACGCGTTCCATTGAATTGCGAGTCCCACTTCCGGCTTATCTAACACCGCAGGGTGCTGTTAAAACAAACCAATGAGCGCGCAACGGAAGTAAACATTTAATGTTGTGAGACACATAAATGGGATGACAGGTCTGGTTTTCTTTTTAAAACATTACACAGTGACTGTTTTTAAATTTTTCTCTTTGAAAGAGCCTGTCCGTTTGTATGATATTATTGGTTTTTGTGGGAAGACCTTACTTAAACATGTTTGGTTTTCGGTTAGACAGGATTTGAGCTATGTTTGGTGCTGCTGGATTAAACTCTGTTACGAAAGGCAATTTTGTCTGTTGTTTTCAAAGCTACACTTCTGTTTTCAAATCCAACTTCTGCGAGGGATTCATCAGTTTGTGTTTCTTTGTTAAGATTTCGATTTGGGTTGATCGAGAAATTTATTTCATTCGAGTTCGAGTCTGCTGTATTTACTTCGTCTTTTACAAAGCCTTTTTTTTCTTGGTGGGTGGCAAGATTTGAAGTGCGAAAACTGAAGTTTTTCAGTTGGTTTGCCAAGTGTGTTGACACATCTAATATGCCCGTTTTGTTCTGTCTAAGAAAGTTGTTTCGCTGTCTGAGATTTCAGCCGTGAATTTTGTTGTTGAATCGGGATGGATTTTGTGCTAGGGCTAAAGCAGTTTGTTCACGTCAACAAAGCCGATTCTGTTTGCATTTATTGACTTTGCCGCTCCGACATTGATACTTTCCTTCTTTATTGTCGAAACACTCTTTTCTTTTAACAGTTCGGGTTTAGCTCGCTTAGTTCTTGCTTAGACACTTCAAAGGTAGTTACGTTGTTTGGTTAATTTCTTATTGATGCGGTTGCATCTTGTCGCTAACCGTTGCGTCAGTTCAAAGTGTTATACAGCTTTGGATTATGCGCTGCCATATCTTTTTTTTTGGTGTTCCTTTTGCCGTTTGACAAGATCCGGATTTCGTTTATAATGAAAACATTCTTCAGTTGCCGTTAATAAGTTGTTTTGGGTTCTATAATTTTAGTCGTATACTTTCTTACTCTCACCTTTGTAGAATCCAGTGGGTAATACCGTTAACACAACCTCGCCATCGAGCAGACAGTGACAGTTTCTTTTTGCTCTTGATTTAAATGAATATTAAAATCTTGCATCTTCGAAAATTCTTCTAAAATTTCTCCCAAATTCCTATTCTAATCACACTCGTCACTTCAACTTTTTCACATGTTGAATTCTGACAGCGTGATTTCTCTTCTGGTTGAGTTATCAGGTTCTCGGCCAATCAAAATGCTGCATCCTATTTGGAATGCACGGACTCCCGATTCAATGGGTTACGTGCCGGCTCTCTTTCCCCCCCCTCTCTCTCACCATTCCCCATCGCAGCTCGCTTCGCTCGCCGACTCATTCTTGCGGCTTCGCCGCTCTTTTCCCAGCCTCAGTAGAGCCGGCTCGAAGGCTAACATATAGCCGAAAAAAGCACCTACAACTGACATTTTTGGTTGGCAACCGACAACTGACAATTGGATTTACAGATTAACATAACGCTAGCAAATATCTTTAACTTGTTTATTTTGGAAAGAATTAGAATCTTGTTTCTAATATAAAGGTCTGTTTTATAACCTATAAAGTGCACTATTAAAGTCAGTCAGCCGCGCAAACTACAACCGAGCCCAAACAAAACACGTCTAAAGGTAAAAGTCCATGGCCAGGTATCCGCCTGATATAACAGAAGTGGGTTCCTTTGTTGTTTTGGGCCAGTTGGCCTATTTCTCAGACACACCAAGCGCTTCGAGCCAGGGAAGTATGTATAGGTGCAGACAGGAAACATGAGAGTTAGAGCTAGCTTTTCGAAACACAGAATGGAATGCAGATGTTACGAGAATGACAGAGTTTGCAGAAACTATCGTCTTATCTGATCGAACTGCTCATCAGGTGAAATTTAAGGTATAATCCTGTTGGCAACACTGGTGTCTGTGTTGCTTTAGGTAGCGGACACGACGGCCAACTAGATGGAACGCAACTGTCCTGCACTTTTATTCAGGTGCATGGCATTTGCTCGATTGAGAAGACTCTTCTCGTTACTGATGTTGCTGCTGGCAAAATCAAGATTGTGTCAGGTCTCTCTGGAACAAGAAAATTTTTGAAAATGCGTGGTAGCTTGTTTGACACTTTCGGAATACATGCCAAAGGACAATCAACAAAGAAAACAACGCTCGAGCAATCTATACAAAATGTTACCGAGATAAATGAATACATGCAAACCACTGTTGCCAAAGTGCCGGAAGGAGCGAAGAAATCTTAGCCCGAGGTCGGCAACCGATGGCCCTGAAGGTACTGTTTCTAACAAGACACAGCAATCGCTTGAATTTCTGAAGAAAGGACTGTGCCGACTGACTGACAACGTCAAATGTATAAACCCCCAGCATTTCGAGAATGTTAATCTTGCGACACTTCTCATAAATCAAGTTGAGAATCTTCACGCCGTATCGCATTTCAAGCACAAGACTTTTAGTGTACTGCAATAGGCACAAGACTTTGGAACAATTGTAAAATAATCCCTTAAACTAACAGCGTTGTGGCCAGAGGAGTATTTCACGCATGACAGATCCTACTACACTGTTCCAGAGTCCACCATGCCACTGTCCACAATATCTTTCATGGCTCCTTTGCCCACCGAAAAGGTCATACCTGAGACTGAAAGACAGATGAAGGAGTGGCTGGAGAACAACCGGCCAGTGCGGCAGAAAACTGTGCGCAGCGAAACTACAAAGGACAAAGCAGGTGCCCTTCCTCCGGCAGTATATTTATGGCACGCCAAGCAGACATACCAGATCAGTCCCTGGATTTCAATGGAGGGGCAGACGACGCATCTATCTGCTATCACTATCACTACCACTATCCCAACGAAAGAGACAGGGATTGGAGCTCAAATGCACAATGGTGCGAATATAGCTACGAACGTTATTGCCCTCGTTGTTGCTGACATTACATTTGTCAATTACTCGGAAATTGGAAGTGTGCAGATAGACGAATACGAATCAGAATCAGACGGCGCGGAAGATTAATACATTGGGTCTGATGACGAATCTGAAGTTTCTTAAGAGGTCTTCCATCCAATCAGCTTGACAAGATCAGGGCGACGAGTTCGAGTTTTTGTGCGTTTTGTGTAAGGTATGTTTCAAAAACTCGTATTTCTAGGATCCTAAGCGACTTAAAACGCTATAAACCTTATATCTTTTTATAATCAACAACAATTTTACTGACAACTGACATGCAAATGGCCGAAAAAAATGAAGACAACTGACAAGTGGCCAAAAACTTTACAGACAACTGACATTTCGACTCCCCCATTCAGACCCTCGTGAAGGTGTGAAAACATAAAAGGTAACGATAGGCCCACAGTGCTAGGCGTCAGGTTCCTCAAAATCCGATTAGTGCTAACCCAGTTTTAATTACCATGGCAACCAATACGGTTAAAAGTTAACCCTGGGTTAAGTTAATCGGGGTTTTGAGGAACCGGCGATGAGCTGTTTCAATTCGTCTTATGAACTGCGGGTCGAATGAATTCCAGGTTTTTTTGCATGGTTTTTTGTTTTATAGGAGTGTCATTTACTTAGTGCCATTTTAATACAGTTTTTGTATCACCCTTAGTTTGAGTCCAAGCGATATAGAGTATAAATATCTCACTTTTTTTACATACTTTAACACACAAGAAATATGGCATTTTGAAAGTGATATGAAAATGAGAGTCGATGAAACAAATTGAAGCAAGTTTGATACTGAAGATGAAAAGTTAAATTCTCCCAAAGTTGTTCAATGAAAAATATGGGCTCTAGTTGGGAGAATTCACAGATAGAACGAGGACTGAAAGGGTAAAAGTTGATATATACAGTATAATGGCCCAGTGTTCTCATGATCAAATATGAATATTGCAATAAATAAATATTTTATAGGTTTTTTTATCATTATTTTTATAAAAAAAGCCAGAAAATACTGTGAAATAAACCTAAGAAATTGCAAGCATTATAAAAAAAAACAAATTGCAAAATAAATCAGAAAAGAAAGCTTAGACGAACCATCTCTTCACCAAACTAGAAAGAAATATGTAATAGTCCAAATTCCTAGGAGTATCAGGACTCGTTTATTTTTAATTACACAAATCCACGGGCTTTTTTCACTAGAATACCTAACACTGGCTTCCATGCCAACGATTTCACGATTGTAAATTGTTTTATAAGTGCATTAGATTTTATTGCTTTTGAACATTTCATACTTAATGTTTTTGTTTTATGATTAATGTTAATTTTTATAATCAATCTCAATTTAATTTATAAGTTTTTTTCCTGGAGCGTATTTACCCGGCGTATCTGAAAACACTAAAGAATTTTAAGAGTTTACATGACTCGAATGGTATGCATTCGCTTCGCGTCTCGGTATATATCCACCGTTAGCATATACCCAACCAGCGAATAATGTTTTTCGCACGCTCCGAAAAGTTCCTTAAACAGTGAATATCCAGGATATTCACCGATTAGCGATCGATAAAAACAACATGGCGCAGCGATTTCCGAAACATGTCTGAAATTTTAGAAATAAATGATGCAGCTGTTCCCGATAGCACAAAAAATCCATATACAGAGTTTGGTAACAATGTATTTCGAGGACAATTTTAATAATTGTTTGATTTTCAAAAGTAAACAAATTCAAAGTGTCACAACTGAGTTGCCGGCGCAGCGACACGAAGCTGTTTACATTTATCTTTTAAACTGTCAGTTCGCCTTCAACTTCAATTCTGGCCCCACAAGCCATAAGTAAACTCTGGCTCTATCTTGATTTTGGCTCTTTGTTTGCCATTTTTCAAAATACACAGAACATATTTTTTCAATTTCAAACTCTGAACATCTGAAGTTTGAACACAGCAGCGAGCGAAGTTGACAACATGTTGATCTCGTTCTTGCCCTCAGTCTCGCGCGTCTTGCAATATGCGCGCAGTAGCTTGGTAAAAAACTAATTTTTTTGTGATTTATCTTTTTTTGAAAAAAGTAATTTCTCACTGATTCGCTGGTTGGGTATATGCTAACGTAATTATTCACCTCAGTGTCGGTGAAAGCC
>JAOBRD020716124.1:0-14397 GCA_027575215.2 Hydrozoanthus sils
TCCCGAGTGGATAATGCTGAATAGCCCGAGATAGCGAACCAATCAGATTTCGCCATTTAAGGTTTGTATATACTAATCAAGGTTATTCTCCTTCATACTATCTGTGTTATAACCGATCCGATTTTGAAGATTCAAATCATGGACGGTTATATCGTAAGAAACATGAGAAAAAGTCGCCACAAAGCGCGCTTTGGATGTACTCGGGCCTTAATATTAACTAGAACAACTAACGCAAATAAACAATTTTTCGATTTTCGATGACATCTTGCCTAACTCATCAAGTGAACGTATCAATAGCGTATAGTAAGTTGAAGAAAACAAAAAATTTATCCTCATAACTGAGGGCGAGGTCTGTCCGGGAAAATATTTGCCAGAGGTCTATATAGTTATAGTTTACAAAATCTGTGCGAAAAACAGTTTGGGGTAAATGTTTTTACGAACAGAACAAGCGAACAAGATTATTAAGAAATTTGTTACATGGCTTCAGTTTTAGATCAGTAAAAGAGAACAAACAATTATCTCTCCGCGCTCGCGTTAGCGAAAATATCAGTCCAATAACTGCCCGGTCCTGATTGGAAGTAATTGAACCGACTTTCAGCCAATCAGCGCGCAGGATATGGTTATTGGAAATAGAAATTTGACTTGTAAATGTAATAAAAAGAAGTAATTGTCTGTTTATGTTGATATGTCATGTAATCTGAATATATGATCAGACGAAGGGCTAACGCTTGAAACGTCAGCTTTTCCTATCATCTCACGGTGACGATAATTTATTTATCACGCTATACTACAAGTTTATATACACTGAAGTTAAACGATCTAAAATAAAAACTATTGACGTCGTTCAAGTTTGGTAGACGATAATGAATTCGAATACCGGCTAACAAACTCACCCAAATCAGTGAAGTTCAACGTTGTAACTTTCGTGGTATTAAGATCACGGGAACTCCATCTCCCAAAGAGCTTCCTCATCTGTACTCGAGTTCCTCTGAGCATATCATAGGTGTACACGGGCAGTGTCCACCTAATTCTTAGCGACGTCCATGTACTGTCGCAGGTTGGGTTAATTTTCGGAGGCTCTGTGGAAAAAAAGCAATACACACATTAAGAAAACCTTTTGATTTTTCACTAGCTAGCCAACTAAATCCTTTCTCGAGACTACGTGGCTCATAAGGCCGGCGCTTATCTCCGGTTTCTGTAGTGTTAAGTGGACGAGAGTCTTTGACTTCCCCTGGACAGAACACTAATCTATCGCAGGTTAGCTCCCAGCAGAACTGGTACTCATTTATACAGCAGAGTCAACTTGAACAAAGTCAGGTAAAGTGTTTTGTTCAAGGACACAACACAGTGGTCTGACCGGGGCTCGAACTCGCGACCTTAGGATTACAAGTCGAACCGACTAACCGCTTGGACACTGCGCCGCCGGTTTTGATTGTTCACGGAGTGTACAAAACTACAATTTTATATTGTATTGAGTGCTAAAGAACAAACGTCCGATACAATTTTCTTTTATAAAAATCGTTTTATAAGAACGTCAGACTGAAAATCGGCCAAAGTTTAAGAACATGCTAAGAACACACTTGTGACTGAGGAATAGTGTTGCTACGTTATATACGAAGCATGCATGGCCTCGGCCAGTAGTCGATATTACAGCATTGTTTCCAGCTAGAGTAGGACACATAGAAATTTTAGAGGAACAACTTATTACATACTTATGATTATATTAAGAACATTTGACATTTGAGACTAGAATCCCCAAAATATTTAAGAATATTCGGTCTCTGCCCAAAATAAGACGATCTTATAAAAAGAAAAGGGAAAGTCCCGACACTTTTGTGCCGTGACAACGTCAATTCTAGGCGCTGATACCAAAGGAATATTTGTGCGTCGGGAATCGTGTCCATATCGCAAAAGCATGATACCAAGATACCTGGGATATGCCTCAATAAATCCTCCTGAAAACATTTTTTCTTTAATACAGGGAAAGGCGAACTTCTCTTTAGCTTTCTCCCCGCCCCCAAGATAGCGAACTGCAGGCTATTGAATACATGGCGGAATACACCTGCCTTGTTTTTACATGAATAAAAAGCAGAGAGCAACAAAACTTTCTGAAGAAGGGACCCCGCTAAAGGAACTTGTTTGGTTTCACCATCCATGACCTTTTCTGATCTTTTCTGATTCTGATTTAGCGGGGTTCGGTCCGCAAAGCATTGTGGTAAAAATGCAGTCGCCATCTTTTTCGGTTTGGTCAACACAGACGAATCAAACCCTTTGGGGGGGGGGGGGTAGTGTAAACCAAACCAGCTTCGTCAACAACGACTTGGTTCAGACGCATAAAAACCACCGAGTTTTCACACCTCATCAAACACTCAGCGTGCAGTCCAGACATAGATAATATACAAATTGTTTCATGCTTTTCTATAAGAATAAACTTTACAATGACACTCAGGTTAAGAATGCTCACAAATTTAAGAGTAAGCTAAAACCGACTGGTTATGAAACCATTGTTGTAGGTCTTTGTTCCTCGTTTTCTTTTGTTTACTAGTCCAGAAGGTGCACAAAATACAAAATGTTTTGAAATGCAAATCAACAAGTAGCCAGTCTAAACATTCTCACTAACACCTGAAACAAAGAATGTGCACCCTCACGGTTCGTTCAACCTACAACAAAGCATCTTTGCACATTCTTTGTATTTTTCCTTTTGTAAACTGCCGGCTTTCATAACCAGTCGACTATATTAACTATGGCTAAAAACAACAACCAGACTGAAATCAGAACATTTTAAGAATACTATTTAACTCTTGTTGGCAGCCAGATAAAGATGAGAGTAGAAACCGTACGCATGAGTTCTCCATGAAGTATTCTCTATTCCACGCATATATACCGCCATAGTAAAATCAAAGGCAGACACGTGTTTCTTAGCGCCTTTTATAATAATTGTTCCGGGCGACTAAACAACTGTTTGAAAAAATCAGGAAATAAAAACAGTTAAAGAACAATTTGAAGCTAAATTCGCCAAGAAATATGACGGAACAGCCAAGTCTCCGCCGAGGTTTCTGGTTCTTACAAAAAAGCGTGCATTTGCCAACACACTCTGTGCGCTTTCCAAAATTGTTCTCAATCAAAGCTTTATGGTTCAAGTAAAAGAACTCGACTTCAATTTTTTAGCATTTAATTTCTGTCTGTTCAATTTTTGCAAGCTTTTATGTACAGTTTCAGAGATGTGCAAAAGATATGAAATCATGCGAGCTTTATGCACGAGGTCAAGGAATGAAATAATCAAGTCACGACACAGTCACGGGTCACGCTATATATAAGTTGTAGGCCTATAACGCGACAATTTTGAAACTTCGGGTGTCCCATGTGCTGATGATAAAATAATTAGAAACAGACGCGACTGTCACCTACGTTCCTTATTTGTGGAGTGAATAATGTCCTCACGCGAAAAGAACAACTTCGAAATTCCACTCAGTCATTTTTCCCATCATTCGACGATATGTTACACGAGTCAGTAACTTGTACTTCATGAGTACGACCTTTATTAACACACCCTAAAATCCTTTCAGCCCCAACGTATCTCAATTAAGGTCTTAGCGAAAACTGAAAATTCGCAACTTTATTGTATTAATAGTTCGAAAGAAACAGCCTTGCTGCGATTGCCACCTTTCCGTGGTGGGGCTGTCTGCGTATCCCAGTGACCTCTAGAGCTATGTCAGTTGGAGTTTTGTACTCCTGGCAGGGTCAACCATACTGAACAGGTCAAAAGGTAGGGACCAGACTAAGGGCATCCCACATCCTCTTGCGAGAGGTTGGTCTAGGAATAACCAACCTCTACCGTAAAAAAAAGCTTGTTACGGAATCATCGAAGAGAATCTTACTACAACTGGTCCTGGGACAACTGGGAAGAAAGGCTCAGAATCGGGTGAGATGGAGGAAACTCGTCGATGGCCTATGCTCCGCAGGGGGCGATGGGTATAAGTAAGTAAGTTCGAAAGAAGTGCTTCTTAAGTTTTGATAACTCAGAAAGTTGTAGACGGTAGTCAAGCCCATGACCCTCGGATTACCGGTCAAATAGTCTTGGGTACTCGGGGGGAGGGGGCTACTCCTGTTTATAAAGAAGGTACAGCAATTTATTACGCGATATCATAAACAGGGTCTGGGTTTTAGAGCATCCCCCTATTTTAGAGTAAATGCCCCCCCTCCCCCCCCACGGGTTAAATTAGCAATGAATTTACTTAAGAAGATCTAAGACTCACATAGAGACAGCATTTACAGTGAGATTCAACCCCTCCCCACCGGGTAAAATTACCAATGACTTTACTCAAGAAGAATTAAAAAACTCACTTACCTAGCTTGTATCTGCAGATGTCTCCACCAATTTCTTTCTTTCTAAGTTTCTGGTACCACACTGCCAGGTCATCAAAGGACGCTTTAGTGTCCCTAGACACCCCCAGTCCGTTTCCACGCCCAAGAAAAAACTTATTTTCATCATTATTGTTGGATTTTGGAGTCGGCGCGATTACACTTGTACTGCTGGTACTAGTACAGGTTAAACTGCAGTTCTTGTACAACATCAATCCAGTTTTGGCCTTCCATACGAATCCTATATGCGCCCAGATATCCGGTGGATGGTTAAAATGACATTGCCACAAACTCGAGCCGTCACAGACTTTAATAGCAAACCTGCTAGTTTTCTTGTCAATAGGGTCCATGTAGAGTGCGAAACCTTTTGAGTCTCCTTCAAGACTGGCCGTGCCTAGATACACTTCTTTCTTATACTTTCTGCTTGAGGGATATTTGAACCAGAAGCTAACAGTCAGCGCTGATTGACATCCGGGTTCCGCGAGGCATTGGCCTATAAAGTCTCCCATTATTAGATAAGCTCTACCTAGAGTTTGTAGGAACCCACTGCCGGGCCCCGAAATTACTATATCTTTGAATCTTCCCATGATAAGGGCGGTTCTATTTGCCTGAATGTCCTTTACGTTTGTATTGTGATCAAATGGCCAGAAATTTGTTGCTGAATGGTAAACCGGGTGGAAATCTGCAATGCGAAAAAGTTCTTTAAATATAGGTTTTAATTAGTGATATAAAGTTTAATGTAACCCCTAAATTTGTAATGTCTGTGTTCGCAAACGTTATACAACACCTCTATTACAATTATTATCACCTTCATTATTAGCCAGTCATAACCATATATATCTTACAGTATATCACTGTAAATATCACCATCAACAGTATCAGTAATATCATCTTCATCATTAACTTTATCATTACAGTTTCCTCATCATCATCTTTAACATTATCATTCTCTTCTGTTCGTTGTCACTGTCGTTTTCACTTTCGTTATATCGTTTCTATGATCGGCATTATCGTCTTGGCTATTATTCCAGAGGTTAGCGAATGGTAAATCCGACTGTCCGAGATGCCGAGAAGGCCTTCTTAAATCCCGATACCAAGACTTTGGAATGCAATGAATAATCTGAGACAGCGGAGATGTTACGATATGAAAAGTCCGAGGCCAAGATTTAGAATACCGAGACACCAAATAAATTTCGAGCAAAAAAAGATTTCGAGCTCTGCCGAAAACGCCAAGAATGCGAGCCATTTTTGAGAAAATTCGACAGTGCAAGACGGAAACAAAATAAAGTACGCAACCCTGAAACATGACAAAAAGATGACTAGATTTCGAGAACTGTAGCCGTAGTTTGCAAAAACTTCCATTTCTCAAGATACAATTCGCTACCCTTTCATTTTAATGATGCGAAAATCCAAGAGGAGGGGGGGGGGTACTCCCTATATTGGGGTGGTACGTATGACCATCGTAATTTAAGGGGTTAAAATTGCCAGTCCGGTATTTTTTAGATGCTGGAAAAAGAAATCCAATTTTAAACCAAGAGCCTGGTATTTTTAGGGTTGAAAAACGCCACGTTATTGGACTGCTGGCAGTCCCGTGTTTTAGCAATTGTATGTCCTGATAAGAAGTTAAGTCGAAAGTCATTTGACGAACGTTCTATTACGCGTGCGCCTTTATCCCGTTCAACGCAACTCGAGAGGACTTAGTGTGGACCCGCTAGCTACCCAGGGAAAAGTTTCAGCTTTCTATTGGTATTTTTAGGGTAATTTTAAAACCGACAGGTATTTTTTAGGGTGGAAGATTTTTATCTCTTGGTATTTTTAGGCTATTTTGGGGACTTTTACCCTTTTGACCCCGGAGTTTCCCCCCCCCGTCCCCCGGGCCAAACAGCTATACAACATAAAGACCGTATGAGTTAAATGATTTGCTTGTTCTGTCAGTAATTTAAAATTCTTTTGTTGGAATTGTACTCAATAAGGTATCGGAAAAACTTGTCGTAGTTTGGAATTTAGGGGGGGTAGCTGTATTGCAAGCGTACTCTAAGTTCCTATAGCGAAAATGAGTATAGACGTTTCGTGTTCTATTTCTGTTTAGCATCGCGTGATTAATGATTCTAAAGCTCTATTTTTTTTCTAAATGAGAAATAGCAGTGGAAATATTTGGTCAAAATCTTTTATGGTTCTTTAGACATCGACAATTAATATTTTTAACTGATAACGTCACCAGTGGTTCAGGCAAGTTTGAAGAGGCAATCCATTTGGATGAACTTGAGCCAAACTTGACGGATGACTACCTACCTCGAAATAGATCATCAGCTGAGGTTTGGCTTAAATTCATCAAAGGTTATGGAGTTGGCAGGATATGGTAATTTTTACTCCTCATTTCGCAAGCTCTACCCACTGAAGTAGTAAAAAATTTAATTCCAAAGACATTTTAAGAATGCCATCTTCTTTACTTTAAGTCCCAGTGTACCGAAATACAACAAAATGGGCCTATTACTGCCTTGAAGAGGCAATATTGCACAATATCTATTATTAGTATTTACCACACAAATGAATAACCATTTTCGCGCGTTTTGATTGGTTAACTCAGATTGCTCGGAGGTAAAAATATCCAATGCTATTTACCTCCGAGCAGCGAAGAGACGGAAAGAAAATGGCTTCCCGTTTCGCTTCGGTTACCGAAGAGAAAATAACCTCAGTAAAGGATGAAGGTGTTCCCAAAAACACAAAATTGGCAACAAAATTTGGTTTGTCATTATTCAATAGTAAGTAAATCAACCATTCCTGACGTATAATTGTCAAGCGACTTCTACTTGATAGCGCGACGGCACGCGCAAATATTTTTGTAAAATAGCCCGAATACTTGTGTTTTGGTCGGTGCATTGCCAAAATTAAGGTATTTTTTGGTTCATTGTTTATTCAACTTTTGTGGTACATACTAAAACAATCATTCACCTCCACTTCGATGAATAATTGTTAAATATCGTCATCACGAGAGTCAGAAGTAGAAGGACAAAACGAACTACGGGTTTACAATTTAATAACTAAGTCTAGACTTTTCAAGGTTTCTTCTTATCAGCGACAAGTACCATTTCAACTGCCGAATACTTGAATCCTGTTACATCGTCTTTTGGTTTTTGTTTTTGTAAAACCGGATTTCTAAATAAGTAAGAAATATGTAAAATATTGGGGACAATACTGCCAAAGATGAAGAGGTTTGGTGTTACTGCTGAACAATAGTTTAATCCAATTATCGGTTTGACTTCACAGCTAAGCACGTCAGTCAGTAGAAAAAGTAACCTACATACCGCTTTGCTTAGACTAAACTAAATCTGGACGATTAAACTGCGTTCACCAACTACACCAAACAGGCTCCTTATTATAAATATACGGTTTTAGCTAAATATCACGATTACGATCTCCCTAGAGCAAGTTTTACAGACATTTCGTGTTCTATTTTTGATTAGCATCGCGTGATTAATGATTCTAAAGTAAGTGCCCCATAATACAGTCTTCCACTTCCCAAAGGATGTCGCTATAAGTGCTTTATTGTCGTTATCTTTGCGTGAAACAATTTTTACGCCATTTTCTTTTTCCTGTAATCGCTTAAAACACTCAGCTGGCAATGAATGAAAGTATCTCTTAAATTTGGCAGTCTCAGTCTAAGGACACCGAAGCCCTTTGTTGTATGTTTTGTAACTTTCTTCAAGTTGAACAAAAGCTTGTCAGGGTTAGCAACTCTTATGTTCCCACAGGAGTCAGAAGTGAAAACATATTATAAACATTCAGATATTTAGAAACCCCCGAGGCAAACTTAGTCCACCTTCAAAGTCTAATTCTATTCTCCATGTGGCTTACATAACAAAACGTACTCTCGTGACTTAGAATTGACTTGCCTTCATAAAAAATACCATTAATGACAAGTTCGCGCTTTTGTCTGTAGTCTTTCGTGAAGAACAAATAAACGTGTTTTGGTGCGAAACAGATAAATTCTGTCTTATAAATTCGTGCCTTCCGTGACACGTTCATGACAAAATTTCTTGCTTCGCCGACTCATTTCAAGTTGTAAATGAACTCTCAAATATGAGCAAGTGTTGAATGAACTTTAATAAGGTTTCATCAGAGAAAATCTTGTTCTCTATCTTTAACGTTTAAAATATACAGTTTAGTTTTGTTTTGAATCGAGAATGTTTGGATCCGAATCTTGCGCGCGTAGCTTAATTGCTCGGACATGACGTCTTTCAATAAATCTTTATTTACTTAATGATTCAGTCTCTAAGTGTTTACTTTTGATTCCTTGACCCGCCATTTGTTGTGTGGAGCATGATCAAAGATTTATTGCAGAATCTGTAGAGCTACAAATATAATGACAGCGCTACATTAAATGATATTGTGCCTTCAAAGGTTGAATATTTCTCCATAGTTTTCAGTAGAAATGCACAGATAAACGCGGTCCAAATGCGTCAAACTCACCGATATACTGTACTGTGGCTAGCTAGTATCAATATCGGAATGAAAACAGTGCATGTTATTTGCGACTGATCCATAAACATCCACAACACAGAAGTCATCAAATTGCGCGAAGCATTCAATCTGAATAAACACAGATGTCAAAGAAACATCATGACTTACCTGCTCGCGTAAACTCCGACTCTGCCATGAAGCCGCAAGTAAAGAAAGCAAACCATATTACCGTCTTCATCGTAACGGATTGTAGTTTCCGGTTTGTTTGATGACCCCAAGAGCTCTTCTTCACCGCTAATTTACCGTTTTCAGATAAGAACTGAAACGAGGTGGTGTGCTCTGAATTGCTTTAAATATTACACTCTTGTCCGGCTGTAAGCTTTCCTTTCCAGAGCTTAACTGTACTCTTATACGCTTCAGTTATCACTCACTCGTTCCTAAAAGCAAACAATTCACAGAACCAACTGTCAATTTTGATTTCAAAATCAATCTCGCCCTGCAGTCTTATGCTGATAAACTTTAACTGTTGGTTTCATTCGTTTTTGTGCCTCTAAACAACCTACACGACGGATGTCAAGTACTTTGATTAAAAAACGAGCGTGTTAATTGCAGGCCTAACACAAATGAATTTGCAAAATTTTACATTATCCATACCTCGATGTATGTGGCACACACAATGCAGCTGTGTTATCTATCAAGAACTCTTGCGGCCTTGGCGCTGGTACAAATGTTTCGAAGCCAAAATCTCGGTTGGTTAGATACAAAAGGTTGAAAAGTACATTGGCACTTTCTTAGAAAATCGTGAGCATTTCAACACTAACCCGTGATAAATAATATCGACGACTTGGTTTAAGCTTATAAAAATACGGACAGCTTGATGTCAATGATGGAACTTAACTAGCCGATGTGACCCTTTAACCCGTGGACTGGCAACTCGTGCATAGCACAGCTTTAATATATGAAATTTTAAGTAATTTGCAAATGAGAGATTATTCTTGAATTGTTTCGCACCAGTGACCAAGCCTTCAGTTTAGGCCTGAATAAATATAAAATGATTAATAAATGAACTCTTTCTATAGTCAATTTTCTGCCTAAAGACCATAAGCGGAAATGACGTCGCCGCCGCTCCTTCAAGAGCGCAAAGTACAAAAGAAAGCGGAATGTCTGTTTGCCGCATTTCGCATGAGTAAACCTTTATAAGAGGAAGCGAGTTCGTTTTGTTTCTGTTTCTTTATTAGCTTAATATCTGTTTGTAAATTTCTCTCTAATTCTGAAAAGGAGTGTGATAAAAACCGCTGAGATAGGCATATCGGAAAGGGTTGGCCACGTGTTTTGGTATCAAATGCTGTTTATAGATTTGTGGCTGCATTCAAGAAGTATATTGACACATTGCAATCTAACCCGTACAATGGCATTTCAATTACTTTATGATGAGAAAGATTGCTTTATGACCATGTAGAATGTTTCATCTAAAGATACGCATTACATCAGTTCAATGGAATGCTCGACTATTAAATCGGAATGTATTGTCTGACAGACAGTAATCGAGAGCCAAAAATTCCAAATGAAAAACACCAATCCAAAAAGATTAGAAAAACAATCAAGACAAGTGTTAAGACAACAAAGGCGCTATGTTTTCGTAAATAAAAATCTGAATAGAAAAGATAAGATATAATTAGTTGGTGGTTAACAACTGTTGTTTACAAAGAAAACTTGAAGAAGAATTTGGAGCCGGTCAAAAGCGAATATCATTCAGCCGCGAAATGTTGTAAGATCTGCTCTCGCCCAAATATAAGATTAACGATCAGAGACATTTAAGTAACTTCATAGTATTTTGGGACTAATCAAAGCTTAAATCGTTGTTTGAGAAAGCTAGCTGTTTTGTTTCGCTTCATTTGTCTTTATTATTCCATTTCTTAATTTCTACCTCACCATATAATGATATATACATAGACTTCAATTTAAGTCAGTATACTAAACAAATGAACGACTCAAAACACTTACTGTCGTAATAATAGATACAGGAAAAGAGCAACAGTCATACTAATTTTGTCTTTTAGCAATTCTATGTATGTTGGCCACAACTGTATACATACGCAATGTCGGGTCATTATTCTTTTAGGACAAAAGTGTCTACCGTAAAGTTATTTAACCAAAGCTTTTAAACTTTTGATGTACACGATCTTATCAAGCCTTTCTGTCAGAGCGAGACTCAAATATCAATTCTATGACCGAAACAATAGTTTTGTAAGTCCCTAAACCTCTTTCGGCTGTCTTTTTTACTGTCGTGACCAGTGACCGAGTTTAAAAATGCTTACTGCTCTGAAAAGTTCTGTAAAGTTAACAGGATTATGATCATGAAAAATGAGATTTAACTTGAAGCAAGGAAATGGTTTGCATTTTTTAATTTTCAAGAGGGGATGGAAAGTTTATAACATATACTTCGGTAAGCCTTTTTCCAAAAACGGCTTAATTTACTCTCAAATTAGATTAATCGGTAAGACTTCACCGGATCATATCAATATATTTGCAGATACTTTTTTTTCAGTATAAGAAAATTATTTTTCGGACCGAGGATGGATATTCCGGCTTAGTTTTTGGCGGATTTTAGGCAGAAAATTTTCTTACGAATATTCTTACTATCTTAGTTTGGTGACATTGTGTTTTAGTTTTTTTTAAAACGACCGTGGTATCGAATAGCTTCAATGGGTTACCATAATTTGGCGGCATTTGGTAGTCCGAACTAGACTACACCATTCAGTTTTGAAACAGACTCTTTAAACTCATTCGACACCTGGGCTAACGCTGTCAAATTGTCGCAGTAAAGGACGAAGCGGTCACTGTGGTGTACAAAATCTGAGCATTAGCATTTTTTCAGTTAAAATATTCTTAAAATTTGGCCTCAATGTTCTCATAAAGTATATTCTTGTAAAAAAGAGTGTTTCTCGGCTATTTAATTGGTAACTATATTCGATAAAAGAAAAGGTTAAGTTGCGCTGAATCATAGAACCGCACGTACTTTCCCTTCTCTTTGGTAAAATGAACTGACTCCTTATTAATCTTTTGAAGTGATCTTTTTTATTTATTTATTTCATCTAAAAGGTGGTAGTAAGTGTCATTTGGGACTTTGTGTTGTTATTACCTCCTGTCACACCCGATTTATTTAAGTGACGAATTTAATAAAATAAAATAAAAATAAATAAATAAAGCAAATTTGTTTCACAATCAAATTACCAAGTAATGTAGCAGCTAACTAGACCTTACACTTTTAAAAAATAATGTAACAGAAGACTTCCGTCAGAAGTCATTTTATTTGGAAATTCATTTTTGTTCTGAACTGAAAACCACGCATGCAATAGTTTGCCCGCCAACGTTGGATCTAAAGGAAAGATCAAGTCGATTTTAAAATGTTTGAACTAAAGGCGTTGTTTGAACGGATAAATATTCGACACGTTTTAAATTCTTTGGCAAGTACTATATTGGCCAGCTGAAATATAACAATTTATAACGTTGTGACGATTATTTCCCTTCGAACTGCGTTTACTTCAAACTCTTAGAAAGTTGATGATCAATTCCTATTTTCTCCTCACAGTATGATAACAAAATAAGCTGACAAGTTTTGAGAATACGAAGTTTATCATGCCCTAAGACGAAATCTGAAAATCTCCCAACCAGCTGGCTTTGAAATATATAGGAAAAGGTTACGAGAATGTTTACATTTATCATAGAGGAATGTTGATTTGGAATATTCGAGAAACCTTATTTAATGTTGCGTAGCGGTGATTAACAAAACCAAAACCAAGCTCAGGAATTAAATGAATTCACTGCTCAAGTGTGCTCGATTATGTGGTTTTGAGACAACATCATTTGTATTGTGACCACTTTTCTGTCAGACGAACCGAATAATGTTTTAATTTGTTTGAATTTCGATTTTCGACCGCTGCATAGGCACTCGGCTCGATGCCTTGTTTTGTGAAATGAGGTGTATTGCTTGTTGAGTGAAAATTCCATTCAGTGATTTAATACAAATTTGGAAACTTCCAGTTTTCGACGCTCCCAAATTCCTATACACTTGTAATTATGGGCAGGACACAATATATCAGTTATATAGCAAATATATTAAAGGTCGGGCGGTATAACACGGAAATGTTTGTGCTAAGTACAGTGTATATATCTAGAAAGAAATACATTAAATCTGAAAAGAAATATATAAATTAAAATAACGACAAAAAAACTACAATTTGTGAATCACAGAGCCCGTTTTGATGTAAATAAGTTAGCGTTAGTTGTGTTTCAGACATGTACTGTGTCTATCCTCTTTTTTTTCTTTTTCTTTTGTAAAAATGTATTTAATGTATTTATGTAAGTTCATGAAAATATTGTACTTAATATGTTGAAGTCTATAATAAGGTGGATTATGTTTAGGTAGCTATAGCTGTAGCACGTGAAAACTTCTTTAAGTGCCTTAGTCATGTCAAATGTAAGTTAGTCATGCATGTTGTGTCAGCGAACAGACCTTGCTACAATGAAGTACAACGGCGAAAAAAAAATTGTCAAAATCTGTTGTGGTTCTCGAGATTCTAACATTTGATATTTTCAACTGATGACGTCAGTACTAGTTGTTCACAGGCAAATTTTCAATTTTTTTTAAAACTGCCGCCAATCCTTAAACGATGGAGATGACATGACGACTTCACTTCGGAGAAATCTGGTCTTTCTCAAATGGTAATAGCCGCAGAGCATTGAACCGCGGGCGCGACAACTTTTTGTTATGTTCGCGCTTCTGATTGGCTGTGTAGCTATAGGTATGCATGTTTTAATCCAGCGCGTCATTTCGTTTTAGTTCGAGTTAGAAACAACGAAGAGAAATTTAAGTGTACGTTTTCGACACAAAATGTTTAGAAATTACTCAGTTGGCGATCATTTAGAAGCTGTGGATGAAGACGGTGTATGGGCTACACGTATTGTGATTAAAAAAGACGAGGGAAGCATCACAGTGACGTTCCCTCCATGGCCGCCAAACTTGGGCTGATGATGTACCTCGAGGTATTCTTCGGAATAGTTACTTGATTTCGTTGTCATGGCAACGAACTTGGTTCCAGGCTCCAAACGAGAATTTCTGAACTAATGAGGGTGTTTTTGTCTAGTTCTATCAGGACTCGAACAGCCAGGGAGAAAGCTGATATTTCTGCGATTTATATAAACTTAATATGAACAAATATTCATCAAGTTCGAAAGTTTAAAACTAGAGGCAGAGTTAGATAGCCAAGTAAACCGCTCAAAATCGTTATTGATGTTTCATTCTCTTTTATTGGTGTTTTAAACTTTCTGCACCGTCTCAAGCGGAAATGGAACATGCATGTACAGCTATTGAATGGTGATTTTGTGAAAAGCTAAGGTTGCATAGGCTTAAAGCAACATTAAGTTAAGTTGGTAACGATCGGAGTATGAAATTTGTTTCCATGTATATATTTGTATAATTGTATTTGTCACGTTACAAAACGTATTGTTTTATAAATCTTTTGTCGGAGCACGCGGTGACCTTTTGTTGTAAGTTCTTTTGTTTGCAAATGA
>JAOBRD020716231.1:1705-14397 GCA_027575215.2 Hydrozoanthus sils
GTTGTGGTAGAAACATTTTAGTTGGTCGACGTCTGTTTCGGCAGACAGATGTTTCCTTTGAGATAGATAAGAAATACCATTTTCTCAAATGCGATTTTATTTGCGTTGGCAAAGTTTGCGTTCTAGTAACAACCTCAGCGCCAAATATACCTCGAAGAATTTTAACCATTAACAAACAGCTTGTTTCTAAAAATGCTCTTCCTGGATTGCTTGCCTTGTTTATCGATATGATGTATATGTACTTACGTTAATATCGGGTTAGCTTATACAAGATAAATCTGGATTAATTTGCGACAAGTAAAATCCAGCCAAGGTCTCGAACTGATTAAGTAAACACGCAACAACTGAGGTTGTTTAGCTGGACCACACATCTTTCACTGCGCCAGAAGTATCATAAGTTGCTCCAGGTAGAAAAATACAATTGTTCCACTTTTTTCCTATGACCAGATGTCTTTGTGGTGTTAAGAACCATCTTAGAGACTCCGGCCCATAAGTGACCGAAAATTAATTCAAATTAAAAAGATCTTCAAACAAAGCGTGAGTCAGCAATTAATTTCCGATCCTTTTCGACATACAAAAAAGTGGCTGTGGCTTGGACAGAATTTATATATGTTCCACGAACTGTACCAAAAGTTGTAATATATTCTAAAACATTTAAAATGTTTTTTATTCTGTGGAAGCATATACTCAAACCCACTGTACGGTGTATAAGGTTATATTTTGTAAATACTTATAACTAAAATAACTTGAAAATGAGTCGTTGTCTGGTAAAGCTAGCATACCTTTGGGAAGAGGTTCTCATGCGTGGAAGAACTAATTTAGTATTCCGTGCTACCAGCCTTTAAAATTCTACACACTTTTCTTTGCGTCGCCTTAGAGTCAGAAGAACATATCTCCGTAGTTTAGTAAGTAAACTGGAAAACCGAATCGGCCGCAGTTGCTTTTAGTTTTCTTACCTTGTGCGCAGTAACTGTGAATTATTCGGCAGTCCCAATAAATGATGCAAACTCGAAAATCTGAAGTAAAGTCTTGAAAAGCGGTT
Source organism: Hydrozoanthus sils (assembly GCA_027575215.2). Classification (NCBI taxonomy): domain Eukaryota; kingdom Metazoa; phylum Cnidaria; class Anthozoa; order Zoantharia; family Hydrozoanthidae; genus Hydrozoanthus; species Hydrozoanthus sils. Next base: position 2,748 of record JAOBRD020716231.1, read on the forward strand.
GTGGATGTGACTCTGATCACGTTGTGTGCTCTTCGGCTCGCCGGTGTCGAATGCGTGAAAGTCTAATAGGCTACACTCCTTATGAACCGAAAGGTGAATGTCGGGTCAATCCTTAAAAACCTAAATAGCTAAAATAACTTTCCCCAGGACTTAATCCATTTCCTGATGCCGGCAACAAAGCATTCTCAAGGAGTTGCCCGCCACAAGTTTTCATGCAATGTAAAATCACGCACACTGAAAGAACGCTTGAATTATCAAGACTGCTTCAAATATGTTTTTATAACATGAATTTCCAGATCCATTTTGATCAATTACTTACTGCGAAAACAAAAATTCAAGTCCTGGCACGCCTTAATTTCACTTTCGAACTCTAATTTCCTTTTCTTTACAATTAACACATAGGTCCAATACAGAGAACCTAATTAAATTGACAATTGGTTAAATGTTTTTGATGAAACACTGAAGTGCAATAAAACAAGCTAAATGGCTTCTCTCTCGAGCGCCCGTTTTATGGTTGAAAAAATGAACCAGGAAAAATTAAGAAAAAGCGATGGCAAAAAGCCACTAAGAAAATGATTGTACTTAGCTTAATTACTAGTAGTATTAGATACAAGTGCTGTTTTGTAACATCTTGAGTTTGTCAATTTTAACGAATACAACGCAAGCTATCCTATATTGGTACACCATATATGTATTAGAGGAAATGCCAAAATTCTCTATTTCCTTTTTCACTTCCATTTAAATTGAAAAGCTATGCAACGCAAGAAATATTTACGAAGTTAATGATATCACTGCAAAATCATCTCGAGCAGTACTTTGAATGACAGGTTTTTACTTTTGTTTTGGCTCCATGCGACCCAAAAAAAGCTCAGTAAGTAAGCGTCGGGTTTTTCGACGTAACACATTGATGTATGACGTAAGCACTATGGGGCTGTTCCGCCGAGACTTCTTCGCGTAGGCAGACTTCCTTTCATGTCACTTAGAAACACCTTACTGGAATAATTCTACCATGAGCTAACACGCTCACTCGTGCATATCGATCTTATCTCCTGACCACCATTTCACTTGTATCCTCTCCCTATGCTGTTATACGTTTTCACCAAATTGGGTACGAAAAAAAGAACGCAATGTAAAAGAGCGCCAATAGTTCAACTTAATATTTCGAGCTGTGTTGTCTTTTGAAATATCTCGCGTTATCGCGGCGTGGCATGCACGCACGGCCAGCCCACGATCGCTACAGTACAAATGTTGTTTGCTTAAGCCTTAACTGTCAGTCAAATCTATTCACATCCATCATTTGATTTTGTTTCAGATAAGTAAAGGGTTTCTATACTAGTTCTTTTAGTTTTTCGCGCTTTTAGAACAAAACGAAATACTTCTTTGGCAAAAAAAATCCTGTTCCAGCAACGGGGAACTAATACTAACTATATGATATACAATGACTGAATTATCACGAACTAATACTAACTATATGATATACGATAACTGACTAATCACGAATTTCTCTTTGTTTTCCTCTAAAAAGTCGCCGAATGCCACAATAATACTACCATTTTCTGTTGACTGAAATTAGTTCATGTTCGGAACATCAACAAAGATGTAGGGTAAACTGACTGAAATAGCTCAAATTCTCGAGTTGTCACTGTGAAAGTAAGTCTTTGTTGTTAGAAGCGTGGTAGAATGAAGAACGAAATCCATTCAATCATCAGCTCCTCGTTGCGCATAAACAAATGAAACTAATAAACGATCAGGCTTATGATATATTAAGAAGTCGACCATGGCACCAAACCATTCAGCACGCTCCGGGCATTTATTGTAGGTGGAATTTAAAGTATGGACATAACGCAAGCAAAAATTAACGCTCACTGCAGGACTCGCGACTAGAAACAAACTTGACTTCACATCTGCGTAATAAGATGCGACAGCAAAGTATAATGAGATAATTTTTTTGTGTAGTTTTTAGAATTTGTCTGCTGAAAAGACCTCCTGTGGAGCGTTGATGGCGAAGTAATGATGCGGTCTTTTAATCTTCCCACCATCTCAAGTGCCATGTACTTTTGTTGGTAATCTTTTACTCTGAACCTCCAAATGGACTGATTTTGCGATTAACTTGTACTTAAATTAAACTGAGTTTAACTAATAAACCATTGCCTTAACATCCTTAAATTGTTTACCGTTGTCATAGATTAACTAATTGATGCTTGGTTTCTGAAAATGACTAATAGTTTATTGGTTGAGTTCACAAAACCTGAATTTGCTTGGCTGGAGATAGAAGCGTGCCCCTACACGATGCTTTATCCAACTAAACTTTGTAAACAACTACATCAGAAAGTGTTAATTCTAAGCCACGTGTGCTTCGAGAAAGCTTTAAATTAGTTTCTCCGGTCTTTCACTGAAGAGCAGTACTTGTCTTTTAAGCAATAGTGTTCAACTTCACGATGGTTCGCTCTACGCAAACAAGAATTTAAATCTATCAGTTCAAATTACTCTACCGCCTTTAATGTTGTCCACAAAACTGCGGAAAGTACATATTTCGGTTCTTGTGCACGCACGGAAGTCAGTCTGAAACTGGTCGGCCATAACAGATTTGGTGAAGACAGTTTATTTAACGTCTTAATCAGTCCAAGATTATCTCATTAATAACATCCGCTCGAATCTTCGAAATATTACAATTTCAAAAAGATGAACAAATTGACTTCGGAAATACCGTGAACCCAAACTTTTTCGTTTTTCTTGGTACTTGCCGATATTTTGCTTACATCATTATCACATCAACTTAAAAATGTAGCGTCTTCTCTTATCTTCAGACACGTTTACTTTAGACTCGCGTTCCTTACAACATTGTTCCTACTAAGTTTGCAATCAAAAAGTAAATGTTATAACTGTTGTTTGTCAGTATTAAAGTATTTGGCACAGTCTACGGCATTTTAGAACGACGCAAGCCCGGGCGGCCCTGAATCTTTCCGTTTCATCTTTTAGACCCCCGCACTTCGTAAACTAGTTAACACCTCTAGTGAATTTTTTGAGAGAATTACATGGCATACTTTAGAGAAATATTATTGCTAATATATAAACTTACCTTTTTCCGTAGCTGAAGCCATTAGCGTTGTAATGAGCCGTTTTCGGTTGCAGTGCAAACTTCAGAATCTTTCTATTTCCGTTGTGTTCAGGCAAATTCTGCAAAAGTATCAATGGGTTTAATAAAACCAAGTTGGTCCACCAACTATTGAGTAAATGCAGTGGGAACTTCTCGCACTTTATAAAAGACAGACGAGTTACCACTTCGGGAAGGCATCAAGCCAATAATGAGTAATTTAGTGCTGACGGACAAATTCTTATAACTGACAATTATAAGTTATTGCTAATGCGAACAAGTAGCAACTCGTGCAAGCGTATCCGCCAACGAAAATAACAATGACAGGTTATGCTCACAATTCCAGCAATTGAGTTTGTGTACTCAACGAGTGTTTGCTACGCCCAGCCATAAAGAACAAACTGGGTATCTATTTAAGAACGAAGAATGTGTTTTTGTTTCATCGCTTAAGGGGGTAAGGTATTGATATCCACAAAAATAGGCATTTAAGACAAAACTATCGAATCTCCCGCAGATTGAATGCTAGATTCCTATTCCCAATTAGTCGGTGAGACTTTGTAAACGAGAAGTAAACAGCGATAAAACAAGAAAGAGCTCGCCTGCAGGCTGTTTGTGGTTTTGGTGTAATATCTAATAATAAATAAATATTTAATTTTTTTTTCAGTTCTGTGCGTTTTCTTAATCATTTTTTACCACGCACTTAATAATGTAAACTTTACAAACTTTACAAGAGTTTATTTTTCATTCACCCCTTCCTTTATTATTCTTTATAGTATGAAATGCCAAATATTTCATGAATTGTTATCAAAGACCGAACAATTTATTGTTATGGGACCTTCTATTATTGATCTTTCGCAGTGTAGCGGGGAAACCAGACTGATTATGAACACTACATCAAGTGAATTTTAAAAGCAGACATCATCACACATCCATATTATCGTAACCTACCAAGCTACTCACATTGCACAGATGAAAAACACATTAAACATTTTGTTCTGAGGAACGAAAAGAAAAACCTGAGGTTTCTTCACTAGATATATGACTTTTATGGATACATATATTCGGCGTTTTATATACCACCTCCGGGTTTTAAACTGATCTGAAACTCATGGTCCTAACTTCCGTTTCTATCACATGCCGAGATAAGTTTTCGCGTGATCACCCATGTGTGGTCTTGGTAGAAAGATCCTGCATTCAATTTGCCGCGGCAAGCAAACCATAAGAACAGCTGAACAAAGGGCGAGTGCTTGATCAGTTCTGTCAACATCATTATTATCAGTTACTGAATTTTTTTTCCTTGCAGCTGTCTGCGTTTATTTTCAAAAGGATACCATAATAACATGGGTTGTTATCAAGTTTCTGAACAGCCGGGTTATGATAAAACTACCCGGACTCAATATTACATGCACCACCCAGCAGGCACCACGTACAGACACACGTCACTCAATGTAGTATGATGCTCGCCGTTGGTAAGTCCATAGGCCATGCATATCGTGTTCTAAAAAGCTTTCCTGTAATCATATTTCTAAAGCAGCGTTTTATCTTAACTTAGCGGTGAAATCGCTGAGTCTCATACCCAACAACTTGATTAGAGGTAGCGTTGTTCATGTTCAAACCACAGATGAAACTTGCATAGATACCCGCCTACACACACACAAACACAAAATTTTAAAAAGACAAAAGTCTATATTTGGTTAAGCCTTACGCCTTCAGTTTTGCTACGTCACAACGTCAGTTCAGTGAAACAAAAAGATGGAATTTGGATACAAGAACTACCTAGTTCATGCAAGCAGCTTGGATTTAAGATGATTTTTAATGTACCACATGCACGTAATATCAAATAAACATCTTGGGTTATTCAGGGCCGTTGCGCAATGTTTATGACGTACTTTTGATTCATCTTACGATACATTCTTACTGCACCGCACTGAAAGTTGCAAAGTTTTCCCGTAAATGTAAAATGGCAAAGCTATTGACACTTCTTGTGTTTAAAAACTGCTGGCTTAAACATCTTCCATTACACCACTGTTTGATTTATAAATAAAAAGCATTGGGCTTACACTGACAATTTGTTTCACTACCAAGTTACAATTGAACTAGACGCATAAAATGCGTGAACTTCAGCTTTTCTTTAAGTCTGATTAGTCCGATCATAAGTTTAGCACCAAAAAGAAAATTTTAAAATATTTCTTGAAACAAAAATGATTCAGTCATAAAGTATTTCTTATTATCAGAGGAAAGAAACTGCAACAATATAAGTTTTAAGTAAACTGAGTTGAAATAAAGTGACTGTCGCGCCGGACGCACTTGTTTGTCTGCAGCTAATATTTGTTTATAATTTAGATTGTTCTGCGAAAACAGTTTGATACTTTGATAAAAATGACAAAAGTGTTTGGTAATACCCCTCTTTTTCAAATAGGAAAGAATACTGTTCACATTAAATTGCAGTCACGCATGCAGGCTTTGGTCATGTTGGAACTGTCGTTTGATTTTACACGCCGATCAGTGCCAGATCAGAAGTGATTTTGCCATTTCAGAGGCAAATAATTACACTCCGAAAGGGGAAATGCACACCTTTGAACACTAATGGAAGTACAATAAAGTGACTGTCGCGCCGGACGCACTTGTCTGTCTGCGTCTAATACTTCTTTATATTTAGATTGTTCTGTGATTCGATAAAAATCACAAAAGTATTTGATAATACCCCACTTTTCAAATACGAAAGAATAATGTTCACATGAAATTGCAGCCACGCATGCAAGCCGTTGGTCATGTTGGAATCATGGCTATTGGGGTATTTGTTACTGAGTATTTGTTACACGCCAATCAGTGCCATATCAGAAGAGATTTTGCCGTTTATGAGGCTAACAATTACACTCCGAAATGGGAAATTCATACCCTTTACAACTCTGATGGAATGGTTGTTAAATAGTTCATCATTCATTGAAGTTTGCGGTTGATAAATTCAGCTCAGCTCGATCTGCCATAAGATATCGAGTTGATTTTTTTTTAAATAGTGCTATAAATCTATCTTACATTAAACAGTATAATTAATGTCTTGACGACGTGTATCGCCCGAGAAAAAATACGGATTATAATTGAAAAAAAAACATGTTAAAAAAACTTATATTCCAAACTAAAAACTTAAACAGCGTAGAAAAGACTGGAAGTAAAACCAAACTAATATATACACTTTTATTTGGCAATCTTTTAGTTCTCAAAACAATTTATCTGGTTTTTCAAGAACTGCCGCGAAAATTCCTTAAAACCGGATTTTTTCTAAAATATATTAAATTAACAGTAAGTGAATAAATGAGTCATTAACTATGTCTGACGAAGTAACAGTCTCAACCAATACTCGCATCACAACACGAAAAAAACGTTTTAAAAATCCTCTTGAAATCACATTATTCGATATATTTTGTCTTCTGCAAAACAGATTTAGGCCCATTACTGAAAGCCGCTCTGATCTCTGATATTAGTGGTTCTCGAGTCTTAGACACAACCGACTTGTTGTTTTTGTCACTTTTTAATGTAACGCAATTGTCGGAGCTCAGTTGTAGCTGCTACCCTAACGATAAGTTTACTAAAAAAAAATTCAAGCAGGCAGTTAACATTCTACACTTACCACATCCAATCTCGAGATGAGCTGCTTTTAAAAGTGTTGGTTGTATCCAAATTGTTTACGAAAGCACCACAGTCGTTGCTTCCTAGCTTTTTTTGAGTGAGTGTTTGAGAACAAGCGAGAGCCGCAATTCAGTTGACTTGTAACTGCCTACACTGAAAGTGGACAGTGTCACACAGTCGACAGAAATTATAATAAATCTCGTTTGCCCCCCTAGTGTGTTCGTTATGACACAACTTGCCTTAAGCGATAAGTGCAGGATGCGATATTGTAAAGTATAGTGTTTCCGTGCGCTAACTGGCGATCATAGGGTCAAAAGCTACCAACTACTTGAAAAGTTTAAATTTTCCATAAATGGCTAATGAATTAAGGAGGATTTTAAAAGCTTAACAGAATTATCTTTTATGATCCCATAAATTGTTATAGCCATCACGACATTTTACCAGGGACAACTTTAAAAAAATGAATTACAAAAGTCCTGCGATATGCACCAAATTGTGATTGGGCAAGAAATACATCAAACAATTTTGTTATTACATCACATAATTGTCATTACTTGTTCTAGAGTGTTTCGAGTGGTTTTTTTCCATGTTGGCGCATTTAAAAATCATTTCTATAACATTAACTCTCTGCATGCTTTTAAGAGCTGTACCTTCTATCTTAGAATGGCTGCGCGAGAAGTTAAGCGACTTAAGCAGTAATATGATCTCAAGCAACTCGGACGACAACTAAAAATATAGTTGGGATGAAGATACGTGGGTTATTCACAGCACAGATAAATTGGAAACGACAGAGTTTAACAGCTCATGCAAAAAAATTCAGTTAACATATTTTTCAACTTATCTGCCTCTGTGTTGCAAACTGGCAAATTAAAGTTAACGGTTTTCAGTCATCAGCTCGCTTTAACAATGAACTTCTGAAGTTACCTCGTTTGTGTGTATCTACACTGTCGTAAAAGTCTTTTAAATTTATATTGCTTAGATTAGGGGTTTAAGTTACCGCGAATATTGATTGAGCAAACGATTTATTTTGTAGTTTTGTCTATGAGCTTGCAAAGAGATTTCCACTTCATCCGATTATGAGTTCGAGCTCTAAGGCAACATAGTGAAATTAAAAAACTTACGCTCATAGGATAGTTTAGAATATGAGCTACTGAAATGTAATTGTTTCAAAACGTGATGGCAATTTCTTTCCCAGCAGTTTGCGTGCGCGGGAAGGTTCCTTCGCGGGGCGACTAATCCAAATAGATAGGTTGTAAATAATCTCGCATATTTTCTCGTAAGTTGTAAATTGTATTTACACCTGTAAAAATGGTACCTTTAATTATAGAATAGAGCGTGTATCGCAAATCAAGAGTGTACAAAAAACAGTCCGTGTTGAGCTGTCTTTGAGAACCAGCCGTCCGACCAGCGACTTTTAGAGCTCGGGAGAAGGTTCTGCAGCACACACTATCCCTCTTCTCTTATTAATTTGCAACTAATCTGTTTTGTTATATGACATCGTAAAACTTGTAAAATAAGAATTTTGTATTTATTTCATGTTTCCAATAGTTGAAAACTAAAATTCACTCGTTTACCTAACTCAGTAACAATAAACAAAACTGCATGTAGCTTTTAAAAAAACCGAAACATCAACATCAGTTAAGACTGCTATTTTGCTCTGATGCAGAGCCGGGCTGAAGAAGGATAAACATCTTTTAGATGTTGGACTCATCTGCATGTACATACTCTTTTTAAGAAATTTTTCTGAAGAGATAATCAACATTAAGGCTGAAGACATCCCACAGAAATTAAGAACATGCTAAGAACGTACATGCATGTTGAGACTTGGGATTTGAAAAAAAAGTATGTTTACATAGTGTTGTGAAGATCATTTCCTCACCTACCTGTGCCAGAATTTCTAAAGCTCGTGTAACATTTCTGCTTCAAATATGGTCATAGATGGATATAGAAAGGCAACTCGTGCGTGTTCACATATTTTCAAAATATAGATATTACAGTCTACTATACTATGGTTGCCACACGGGCCGTAAATGTGCTTGTCAGGATTCAGAACATTTTAAGAAAATAATATTTTGAAGCAAACACAAAATTGGCAATTTCAAGTAACTTTTTCGCGCAATTTCATTCTTTGACAGTATAACTTTTCAATTGCTTATTATTCTTTTAAATTTTTTATCAATTATTAGAAACCTTGTATTAGATTAGACAGTCTAGTTAGTGAAAAAACTTTGTAAATTTACTCTGAAAATCCCATGTGGGAGAGTGAATCAAAATATCATATCATATCGTATCGAATAGGAGTTTCAGATCTTGCAACAAACTATTAAAATTTCCACTGTGCCCTCCCTCCCCCCCAAATATTGTTTTGCTTCCACCGCAGATGTTTGATTGTTTAACTAGTAATTTTTCATATCTATCATTTTAGGCATATTTGATATGTTTTTATTGGGATCAAGATTGAATAATATTTGAGATACCAATATTGTTTATATTTCTGTGTAAATTAGGAGACAAAGACTAGATTATAGGTAGATCAGGTCTCTCAAAATAACTAGCAACAGTACTTGCTACGTTTTATCTGACAACTACAGAACAAAGTTCAAGACTTTTTCGGACAAAGTATTCTTTACTTGGAAAATTCTTCAATAATTAAAATAATAGAAATGAAAATTATTTTTCACGACGCGTTCGTGCCTCTATACGGAACTCATGAGAACAACTTAAAAAAAACGAGACAAAACAACAACACAGCACTTTATCCTCTTATGCTTTCTGTCTTCGTAAATAGAATTTATCGAATTATTTGCATTCTTTTATAGAAATACTGCTAAACTTTAACTACAATCTTAATTAAAAGTTATTGGTTTGTTGAGTTTTGGTTTTGAAACTGACAAAACGTTTTCGACTGAAAGAGTCCTCACAGTCAGAGTTTAACAAAACTACCATTATAACTAACTAAATTCATAACTACGTTTAATTTTAAGAGTTTGTCTATAAAAGTCTTATTTTATCCTGAGTTGTGCGACAACCAGTTGTTATTGATATTCTGCCATGTGCAAATTTGTTACTATAACTCAAGACAGAATTGAAACAAACCGTCCCGGAAATATAGAACTTAAAATTTGTCTAAAAGTTAGTGATAGTAGTCGTAGAACAAAAATTGAACTCTGAAAGATTTGAGCGTGATGGTATTTTAATGCAGGTCTAGGATGCCGGGGAAATGAAACCTCACAGACAGCGGTACGTACTTAGAAATCGAAAGGTCACAGAGTAAGACTCGTATACGTGAATGAACCGGAAGCTGCATTGTATAATTTCGCTGTTATTGTCTTTTAAGAAAGTAACATTCTTCAAATGTTTTCTTACTGTATACAAACATTTTTTTACTTTTTAACCCAGCTTTTTTTAAACTCAAATTAGTGAACCAAACTTTTAAGAGTATAGTGTCTTACGCTGGAGACTCAAATCCAGAACGGAGTCGGCTCTAAATGCATGCCGGGAATGCATGGCTCTACTTCGCTGCAGGTTTCTGTTAACTTAAATGAAACTTTGCTTAGAAATTAAAACAAACTTTTAATTTGCTCGGTAACCCAATCCTTGGAGTTTACAGGCCTTTGTTGTAGGTAAATGCCAAATTTGAACTCAGTCGTTCAATAGTCGCGAACGGCATTAACAATATTTGCTTACCGAGAACCAGAAGCAGGCAGCCTAATATCTTTTGCAATATATCAGGGGATTATAAACTCAACCCGGTTAAGTACTATGAAAACGAACAATAATCCAAAGTCAAGTTTCAAGAAAGCTAACTATAAAAAGATATAACTCACGACATTTCAGTTGCATGAACCGAACGTTAACGCAAACAAGAAAAAGAAACTGATTAATTTATCTTAATTTCAGTAAGAACCCAAAGGGTTACAATATAGCAACTGGATGGTATTTCAAAATACTTCTTGGGAGGGAATGGAGCAAGTACCAGATTTGCGATCTTTTAATTAATAATATTGTTCACTAGGAACAGATAAAGACGGAAACTACTCTAAAAGAAAACGGAAACATAGAAATTAAACGCGCGCTTTTTTATTTAAATTGCTTTACAAATTACTCCTTACTTTGGAAAATTAGCCTTGGTTTTGAAGAGGCAGGAAGCACTGCTTTTAAGTTTACAGATTTTTAGATTTATACGCTTTTTTTTATATAAGAACGACGAGGTGCAGATTGGCCAAAATTTTCTGAGAAAAGTTTAAGATGAAAAGTTGAGGCTCGGGCTCCATAACTCTTTTTTAAATTAAACTTCACCGAGCTTCGAAATACAGAATGAACAATAATGCTTCACAGTTTATGATCACCGCAAAATGACTCAGCAAATCCAGCACGATAAATTGATCAAATTTGTCTTCCAGTGCATCCATGGAATAATACCGGTCGCCTTAGAGAAAAGGTTAAAACAATGGTACTTCCTAGGAACCCAATTTAGAGAGGCCGCCACCCACCACCTTTTTTCAAAAAGGCTGAATTTCAGAAGCAAATATCATGTTCAATACTGAAATAGATATTGATAAAGTGCTTGCACCAACGCCTTCCTTGTGGAGAGAGGCGTCCATAATGCAGCAAAAACCAATACCCCTAAATCAGGTTTTGAGAAATTGAGCTCTGAAAAGTTGTGGGGGTGGGGTAGGGGGATCTGTGTCGAATAAAACTGGGTTCCTTATTTGTTTTGACTTCTTTTTCTAGGCTCATTTTTTCTTCGATTTCAACCACGCATACAAATAAGAACAGGTTAAGAAAAGTTTCAAGGATCAAGCCAAAAAAATATGAACAATTCAAAACGATGAGCCTCGGCTAAACTTAGTTACCGGTCCTTAAAAAAATGCATTTATACGATTTTCTAATCAAGGGCCTCTTTACATGGAGCGAGTTATCTCGGCT
>JAOBRD020716337.1:0-14396 GCA_027575215.2 Hydrozoanthus sils
GCGATCTTCTGATCCAACGTTGGCAAGTACATCGATCGTACACGGTTTTGCACTGGTGTTAAACCTACTTCATATTATCATACAACAGTGCCATACCCAGTCTCCCATCTTTTATATCTGGAGAAAATAGACTTATTAAAGTGCCTCAGAAACGAAATTTGTTTTTTCATAATTTTGCAGCTCTTCATGTCTTATAATGGGATTAAAGAGGTAAAAATGCAAAAATAATTTGAAATGCGATTTTTTCGTCTCCAAAAGAAAGACAAGTCTGGCACAAAAGTAGGACGACTAGGGACAAGATAACGTAATAAACTGTGTTTTTCGGGAAATAGTGCATTGATACACCCGGTGTGTATGGATTTTTTTTTTTACAACTAACGTTGTTAGGCGCCCCAGCTACGCAATAACTTCCACCTTTCTTCGCTTCCTTCTTTATCTGGTCCGCCATTGCTTTCAGCTTTCACAGTTTACCACGTCGTTGCCGCGCGCGGAAAAGAACCACTTTTGAACCGCCAAATATGATTTTCAATTGCAGAAAAAAGGTAAGACAAAGGTCGAACGCAACTCAAACCGAACAATTTTGAGTTCAAACGTGATAAATAAACATGGGCTCAAAAAAAAAAATTTTGGTTCCTAGGCATTTAATTCCCCCCGTCCGACCACACCCCAACCTCCTATTTTAAGTAGTTTCTAGGGTACCATACTACCTTTAATGGATATAGAACAAGTGCTAATGTTATGTAATATCTCTCACTTTATAGATGAGAACTGTGATGGTATACAACTTGAGAGAATGTGGCTTTGCATGTGTCAATCATCATTCCTGTCTATCCTTTAATATCGCCACCAGTTCAGACAGGGACGGACATTTTATTTGTGAACTTTTAAGCACCGACAAGTACAACGAGTCCTCAAGATTTAGCGCCAATGGTGATTTTCATCATTTCAGCATTTCGGTAAGTATTTGGTATAAGAAACAAGCAAGTACTACTGAATATGGTTTAACTCCTTTATTGAACTGCACAGCAAACGTTGCCATATACACTCTCCTCTTTTTGTAAAAACCTTTTCAATAAGAACGTCAGGATGAACATCGGCCACTGAACTCACCCGAGGCTGAGGAATGCCATGAACTTTGATCTGTTACATTACGGCACAAAATCATGGATTCATTGATTTGATTTCTGTCATAGCTTTATGCTTACGGAACGTTTGTGCTTGAAAAAAATGAGTATACGCTGTTTTGTTTAAGATTCAAAAACTAATTTGAACCTCGTTTTTATTCTAAAGTAAGAAGGAAAAAAGTGCCCACCAAATATCATGGGCGACGGAACCGGGGGAGCCAGGGAATGCACTGCCCCCCCCCCAAAAAAAAATTTGGTTGGGGGGCTAGGCCCCCCAAATAATTTTTTGTTTACCATAATAACTTTTGAATAGTAGTTTCAGATCTTATAACAAACAATTAAAATTTCCACTGTGCCCTCCCCCCAATAAATTTTTGCTTCCGCTGCAAATGAATATAGGGAACAATTGGGGCCTGGGGAGGGGACAACCTTGAAAAAGTGAGTAGGGGTGTGCTGGACGGACAGATTTGAAAATGACCCTAAAAAGGTATGCATAAATTAACACAGAGGGCTGATTTCATGTACCCTAAAAGGTACAACCAAGTTTGTCAAGCTTTAGAGAAACAATGTTATCTTTATCATTGGATCGTTGATAGTTAATATATATTGTAGCCCACCCAATAGTTTTCTTGCAATCTCATTGGACAAAACGCATCACCTGGAACAAGCTAAAATTGATTGAAAAGAAAATTAATCGTTTCGCCGAGTCTAACAACGGAGATTATTAAAATTGCCTGGTTTCAAAGGCAGTGCCAGACAGCGCAAAAAAGTTGATAAACTAAGCCGTAAACGTGTTTGAAGGCAAAATAAACTGCGAGTCCGCTTTCGCTAAACACAAGTTTCAATAAAAAGCTTAACTAAACCTATCTAGTCTCTAAACTTTTGTTTAACGTCTTAACTTAAAACTGAGATTACATTCCATCCAACTTGAATTAGTGTGGAGAAGAGAGAAATTTTCATGGCTGTACTTGTACACAAAGTTTTTTCAAAGAAAATTTTATTCGGGGAGGGCTATGAAATAAATAAACCCCTTTTTGGCTTACTGGTATATCGGAGGATAATGTCCTTGGCTGATAGATTGTCCTCAAAATTTCTCGGTTGCCGTCAAAGCTTCGCCTCTCGACCAACTGTTCATTTTTCGGACAATCTATCAGTCAAGGACATTATCCTCCGATATACCAGCCACCGGAAGGGGTTTGTTTACTAGATTCTCAAATTATGTTTCCAACTTTTAAATTCTTGTATGACTTTTAATATACTTCAAAACGAAAAATCTGGCTCTAAAAGGTAAGAATTCTGCTAAAAATGGGTACGCAAAGATCTCATTTTCGACTCAAAAAGATTCGTCGAGTACCCCTTCCCACTTTTCAGTTGAGTCCCCCTCCCTCCCCCGAGGGGGGAATTGAGGCTAAAATCCAAAAAAAGGATTCGAAAATAAGAAACAATAATAAGAAACAACACGTTCTTATATAAAAAAAGAGTGTAAGTATATGATTTGCGTTGAATAACCAAACTTCTTGCTAACTTTCAGTTCCTATTTATTTATCGTCTTCCTTTTTCTAAATGTCAGATGTCAACACTCAAGAAGATGCAACTATGCCGGGTTCATTTGACTGATATGGTGTCATTACTCACTGCTGTTTTTGTGACTTTTAATGCTAGCACAGAGACTATATTCACTACTTAACTAACAAGGATCGAAATGTTATTTTTCTTTACCATTTTTAAAACTTTTATCGGTTTAAATACTCTATACAAGCATCTTCTCAACTGTTGATTTGGTGAGAATTAATCCGGACAAAGTACTAGATAACGTTTTTTGGTTTTCGACATAATTAAGCATAGTAACGATGCGTCAATGTTTTTCAAAATTGAGGAGAAAGTCCCGTGTATGCCATCACAGCCGCAAGTGAGCAATGGCCGTTTTTGTACTAGACGGCTATTAGCTGTCTGGACAACCTAGCTTGGCCATCTCAACCGCTTAATTAGCTGTCTAGTATAAAAATTGTAGGCGTCATATTTATGACCCCTATGTAACAGACCTGGTTAAACCCAACCTCGTCGGCTTTTTTCCCCCAACCTAGTGAGATTTCGGCCAACCTGGGCCCTGGTCAATTCTGAAAAAAAAAAGATCAAATTTTGATGAACTTGGTGAAAAATTAAACCTCCCCTGCGAACTGGTGGAGTTTTGATGAAAAATTAGGCAAATATATGACTGAAAAATATTTTAGAATGGGAAGATCTTAAAACTAGAACCCGTTTATTACAGGATTCCATTACTAAGAGTGTTTCTCTCTCATATTGGGTCTATACGACGGCGTTTACTCGTTTTGCGATAAAAATAGATGCAACGATTATAAATTCAGCGCGAACATTTAACAAATCACAGAACGTCCTGTGACTCACCATGACAACGTTGGGCTCTCAGCGAGAACAGTAAATTAGTTTCGCGGGAAATTTGAATCTAAAAATAAATTGAAACGAGTAAACGCCGTCGTATGACATAAAACAGAGAGGAAGACTCCTAGTAATGGACTCCTGGTTTATTATTCTTATTTTAAATTTTTTGGTTGTATTAACGGGTACAACATCAATCTGTCAAGTCTGGGTAGACTGGGACGAGACATTTTCGGCGGGAAACTACAAGCAAGTGTGCTCAAGATTGTGTTCAGTTTCATTCAAGAAAATCAAGATGAACCCGCAAACACTACGCTAGAATGGCCACGCCTTAAAACAAAACTGGTAAAGAAAAATTATTACGTACCTAGTGGAAAATCTTGTGACCTGGGAAAATATTTGTGAAAAACCTAGTGAAGTTTCGGGGTAAACAAGGTTTATTACACAGGGGTGTGTCATAGCCGTCTTTCGGCTTAGTCATCTGAATTTAAGGCCAAATGTTTTATTTTGTAGACACAATGCTCCAAAAATCCTTGTCGGAATGGCGCAAGTTGTGTTCCACACTATCAAGACAACACGTACTCTTGTGTTTGCTCAACTGGTTACACGGGAAGCCATTGTCAAACAAGTAAAGTTGCTAAAAACTCTCTTCTCATTAACAATTTTAATTGTTAAAACTAAAAAAAAACTATAAAAAAAGTCTTAAAAAGTATATACGAGGTAGAGTTTCAGTCAGTGTCCTCTGTCCTCTGTCTTCAACAATTTTAATTGTTAAAACTAAAAAATAAAAAAACATAAAAACTTTAAAATATACAGTCTTAAAAACTATATACGAGGTGGAGTTTCAGTCTGTGTTCTCTGTTACTTTGTTTGATCACTTCTCGTTTTCTCACTGCTCAATGACTTATTCTGTATGTGTTATTTAAGGAGAAGATAGATGTTGATACTGAACTGACTTGGGTTGAAAGCCGGGTTAAAGAATAGAGAGCACATTTAATTAAAGTAGGGCCGGGAAAAAAATTTCCTATGACAACATCAGTGTGAAAGCCACTCTTGTCAACGTATTGGATTCTTTTTAACAAAATTAACTTCAAAGGTTTCAAAGGTCGAGTATGAAAACATTTTTTTTATCCCTTTTAACACATTTTTACGCAAAAATAGACAAAAATTTCGAAACACTTTATTGAGAAATTAGAGATTTTATGAGGTTATGTGAAACTATACATCAATCAAAGGTGTCTAAAACAAACAGACGGCAGAAATGCAGAGGCATGAAGAATGTGGGATAATAACCTACTGAAAGAGAAAAGTGATGAACTTATCTTCTTCTTCCCATGTTGTAAAGCCAAGTTCTTTGCAATGGAATTAGAACGTATCTATCCTGACTTTATTTAAGGTTATAGAAATTATGTTTCGAAAACAATGTGAAATTGCAGTTTCCCCCAAAACTTGTGCACCTTTTCAACAGTGTGTTAATTGATTTATTTTATCATGTGAACGAAATGCCGAAGTGTTTTTAAAGGTTTATTTTTCTCGACAGATATCTGTGATTCTGGTTGGAAATTTTTTCAAGGCCACTGCTATAAGTTTGTTTCTGATAGACGAACCTGGAACAGCTCCCAGCATCAGTGTACGCTGGCTGGCGCTTACCTTGTCAACATATCATCAATTGCTGAGAATACGTTCGTGGGTGATAACAAAAATGAGTTAGGCGCTTGGATTGGCTTACGTCGCGGTGATGATAATATGTTAAGTTGGACTGATAATACTCGGCCTGGGTTTGCCTACTGGCAAAATCATGAGCCGAACAATAAGGGAGGTAACGAAGATTGTGTCGAAATGTGGAGTCTAAAATGGAACGATATTCCGTGTTCCTCAAATCTTACCTACATCTGTGAGAAAGGTAATCATTTGATGTATCCAGACCTCGTATTTTTGACTCATTCAAGCATCACGCCCGCATTTCTGAAATCAACGATTTTCGCGAAATTTTGGTTTCAGTTCCCGCATTCTTTCACGATTTTCTGCATATTTAGTTTAGTTTCAATTTTTTATGATACGGTGAAAAGTAAAACAAAGTAACTTTGTGTTGTGTTTTCCCGTCTTGTCTTACGGATGCAGGGAGTGCAATATCTGCTCGCTAAAACATTTAACGTTTATCAACATTTAAATTACATCGTCCAGTGTAACGAACCAAAAAAAAACTTGGTTTCCTGCCCAAAAACTAGTGGGAAAACTATAACTTCCGTTTCGAAATGAATAAAAAACACTTTCGTTTTGACGTGAATAGTTCAGAATTTGAGTGTTTACGCTAAGAACTTTTTTTAGGGGGGGGCCAACATGTACGGCCGTAAAAAGAAAAGCTCACGCATTTTCATTGGCAAAACGTAGCAGTACATAAATAACAAGATTAAACACCAAAGCAACAATCAAAAACTTAAAACGTTGGTGGTTGGTTGGAAGAGATAGTAAAACAATGTCTTGATTTTGAAAACGAAACATTTAAGAACAAATTACTACTAATAATACAATAATAACACTTTATTTAAATTGGGTAAGAGTAGGGTAACATAACGTAATTTTCACCCGTAGGCCCAAATTAAAAGTAAAGAAAAAAAACGTAAATGTAAAATCAAGTTAAAACTGCTAAACAACCAATCAATGAACAAATCAAGAACAAACTGGGGCTGAAATCAAAATTTTAGGAAAAACAACATTGTCCCTGTATGTGCTATGTATGTACTTGTATATGGAAGAGGGTTTCCCGCCAAAAAACTGTATTTCACTGAACGCGCGCACCTTCTGCCCATGGCAGTTGCTATCGTAACGAGCCGTTAGTGGCAAATGCCACGAATAAGAACAACATATAAGTGCGATTGAGGCGCGCTGAGGAAAATTTTACTGGTTTTAAAAAGAAGGTGCAGCAGTATAGACCTGTTAGGGTTCAAATATTCAAACTGTACCACGGGTTCGCTAACGTCTTTTTCTTCTTTTTTTGGACGAGAGACAAAATACTCGATTTTGTGTATAGAGAACGTAGCGATCTTGTAAATACAAGAATCGATTTTCTTAGTTTCTTGTTAACATTTTTAAATATTATGGTCTGTTCAAAACATTACATCGGCCGCCTCTCAATTTTACCATGGCTGGTTTGTTTATCCGATTCATGACATCATTAGTGCACAGCACTATTCTTTACAAAATAATTGATTAAAATGGCAAGGAAGCCCAAAAGAAACCAATATATGGTTATAAAATCTAATTTTTCTATTGACGAACTGCTACTTTCATGGACAATTTGCCTTAATTGTTGAATGTTTTTACCTCGACAGGGCAAAACGTTTGAGATGACCCCGAGCATGCACAGGGTAACTTCAACGCATACGCAGGGTGACTCTTATAAGGTCAAAGGTCAGCAGACTCGATAGAAGAATACCGCGAGGTGACAGTCAGTTTAACTCAAGTTAAACTGCGAGTTTAACTCAAGTTACCGTGCGGGGGCGTCGTCAGGGTTTTTCAAAGGGGGAGGGGGGGGGGTGGCTATATGAGGGTGCTCACCAGGTTGTCATGGCGTTTTCACTGCCTGTTGTAGGATGTTTGGTTAAAAAACTTACAAAACAAGTCGGGTCACAGTCACTCCAGCCTCTCCCCACCTGGCTACGCCCCTGCCGCGGTTGTTCATTTGTAAACTGTTCTCGATTATCTGCTGAGATCGAGTACTTTGGAAGACGAAGAGTGAATCGAATGTCAATGTAGGAACTGGTTTATAGGAAAACCGACAAACCTCAACAGGGAAACACAGAGAATGTACAAAGATGTTTTGTTTTATGTTGAACGAACTGTGAACATGCACACTCTTTATTTCAGGTGTTAGTGAGAGTGTTTTGGCTTTGCAACTCATAACCTTATGCAGTGCACACGTGCAAAAATGTAAATAACCGGTACTTTGCATTGCTAGTAAAACAAATTATAAAACACGTGTTTTGCCGGAACCGATATAGCGGGCAAGTTTCACTCTTTCCAACGACGACTCCATAATTTGTAACATTGAACAAGCACAAAAGCATTTTCCATTCTTCCTTAAGAATAAATCAAACCAGCTTTTCCTCCGGTAGAAGGACTTCTTAGTTTATACAGCAGGATTGCAAAAGGACACGCTTGAATTTATCCTAACGTCAACCCAAATAATTTGAGCGAGTAAAATAAAATAGAGCAGAACGTGTAGTAAGTCAATGCCAAAAAGGCTCAGGTTCTGTATAGATTATAGTTAAGCAATAAAACGCATTTCCCGTGCACTGTAACTTTTTATTGCACAATGGGGGGATGTTGGGAGAATTGATAAAATTACGTGAAAGTCACGAGCCGTCCTGCTCGGGAAATACGCTTTATTGCTTTTATGAAATTAAACAAACAAATATGAAAAAGTAAAGAGACACGTAACGTACTATCAACATCCAAACTCTCCTTACATATACATTACACGTTATCTGCCATCTTGTGAGCACAGAGCGTGTCGAAAATAATCAACTTTATTATAAAGTTTGCCATTAAAAAGGCCAACAGTCACCTCACCTACTACACAAAAACAGCGGACTAGCCAGTCAAAATCAAGTAATTTATTTGTTAATTTGTATACTACTTGTAAATCCTTCACACTACTGAAAATGTTTGACTCGAAGGCAAAGTTAACATGAAAACTCGTAGCTTTTACATCTAGTGCAGGGGAAAGTAAGTAGAAAGTCAAACTCCTTACCCCACCCTCCTTAGTCACACCCGCCTTTTTAGGGATGTTAATACAATATCTTGGCCACTTCTATAGTCTTTTTGTATCCAAAACGTTTTCTTTTTGAGCCGAGGCCATGAATGTTTTTAAACATTTTGGGGATTTTAGCCTGTGATGCGGTTCTTAAAATGCTCTTTACATAATCTTTTGTTTTTGGTCGACCCGATTCGTTTGGTAAGAAAAATTGGTGGGGACAACGAAGCTCGGAAAAATTAATTACTTGTTTAAACAAAATTGCGTGCACTGTTTTCTTTCTCTCTCAAGAGCAAACGTTTCGAAAGCATAAAGCTTTATAGAAATCATATGAGTGAATAATAACAAAAGAAAGTTCTTGGCTATTTCTCAGCCTCAGGTGTGTTCTTAGCAAGTTTTTAGATTTTTGGTCGATTTTCAACCTGACATTCTTTTAAAAAAGGTTTCTATTATAAAAAAGAAAGTATCACAAAGTTAGTCTGTATTCATCTTTTACAAAATACCATCAAAAAATGTTCGAAAACGAATCGTAATGGCCCAAGTCCACTCCGGTTTCAGAGATGAAGAAAGGTTCTAATTTCAGTGCGAAACGTATAAACATTTCTTAGATTTCCCTATTGTTTTTTTTACTGCATTAACATTAAAAATCATTTTTAGTTGGTTACTATTATCACAGAGAAAATACATCTGTTTGAAACAAAAAGTGAGACACTCATGCACGCAGGCCTGTAACGAGGGAGGGTGCAATTGAACTAGGAGACGGTCCAAGAGACTCTAAGGAATCCATATTGGAAAAAAGTTGCCAAAGGCTGAAATGTGGGCAGTCAGAACCACTTTAAAAGGTAGAAAATATTCATTCTTTTAAAATGCAAAATCTAATTTTTGGCCGAGTAATCTTTACAATTTTAGAAAATATTTCCGTGCTTAATTTCATTACTACTACACAAACAGTGAATCAGAACAGAACTATATCATACGTGTTTTTAACCCTGCACTTTTTAAATCACTCGATAGTGTTTTCAGTTTGGTGCACGTAGAGGATGTTGCTTAGTTAGATAGTTGGTTAACAAAAAAATAGACCTTCGCTGCCTGTGGGGAGGAAGGGGGGGGGGGATGCATCCGTCAATTTTTAAAAACCCTATATCCTTAAAGTGCTTATGCCAAGTCGTTACGTAAGCGGATAGACCTTGCCAAATAAGGAATAGCAGTGAAAAGTTTTTACCAAATTCATTTATGGTTCTTGAGATATTAACATTTGATGTTTACAGCTAGTAGCGTCAGTTGTTGGACTGGTAAATTTTCAATTTTTAAAAAAAAATCTGCTGCCAATCCATAACCTTTGATTGAATTTGAGCCGAAACTTGGGTTGATGGTGTAACTGGAGGTATTCTTTAGAATGGTTACTAATCTTTGTCCAAAGGTTAAGGATTTGCAGCAGATTTCAAAAAATTGAAATATTGCCTGCCCAACAACTGACGTCATCCGTTGAAAAAGCAAGGAAGTTAATATCTCGAGAACAATAACAGATTTTGAAAAAATATTTCACCGCTGTTCATCATTTAGAAAGGTCTATCAACTGACTTAACAAAATACTTCATATCATTGGCACCTCATAATTATGGACACTATCTTTCTCCCTTGTACACTGCCAGTTAATCATCCATATCATAAGCTTTGGAAGAGAAATGAATGGGATTATCAAAACTTTGATGAGAGAATTGCATTTTGCCTTTCTTGCTCTTCCAAAAGTACCAGAACGCGAAGCCAACGCCAGCGCCGAGAAGAAGCAGGACTGTGATAGCAATGCCAGCTTTGGCTCCTGCTGAAAGACCAGCGGTTCTGCCTGTTAATGAAGAAAAAATCGCGATTGTACTCAGATCTTCTTTTTACAGATAAAGAGGGCGCCCAAAGTAACCCTGAACCATGATTAGCTCCCGCTGTCGGTGACTGGTCCCAAAAACCCAAAACTCATAGTGAAATTGGTTGACACGTCTTTCTTAGATTTATTACGTTTCGTTACCTCGCAATCGAAAATTCTTCTCCCTTAATCAGTTTAATTTACGTACACGCATCTGCTCTATAATCTCCCGCCTCGTAAGCCTCAAGGTTTTCGGGTGGCTCGTTGGCAATAAAAGATCCAGCAACATTTTACATTGGCTCAGCGTTAGAATTTTCTATGACTAAGCTAGCACAACAGTAAAAAACAAGGATAATATTGTTTGATACGATCTCTAAGAAACATAACACGTTTCGCACAAAAGTCACCTTCAGTATGTTCGAAGTTCAACTTCAAAAGTCATCTCCAGCATGTTCGAAGTTTAACGTTTGTTTTTCTTACAAAATTCAGCACACGTTATATTTAAAACTTTCAATAATAAAAGACAGAGCTTGAGTCGTTTTAGACATAACTTTTGGACTTTGTCTCTTGACAAAGTTAATCCATGAAATCCCCGAGGGACACAAGCTGACAACAAAATATTGTACTTGTTTTTATGAGGGGTGTATTAAATATTGAATATCGTGATCGCAAACTGAGGAAGATTGAATATTTCCTGAAGAAAAAAATATCCTGAATATCGAATATTTCAACAAAGCGCATGAACGAATATAAGGAATATTTTAGGGCTTTTTAAAATAAATTAGTAGGGAAAGGGAGTGTTTACCTTCGGGAGAGCAGAGAAATACGGAATTTTTGGTGCACGTGTGAAAATACTCCGCTTCCACCCACGATTGTTTGTTAAGGCTTGGTTGCTCACGTGCAATTAAAAGGCCTTTTATTATTTTCCTTTTCAACAAAATTTTCTCTTCAAAAAAATGTCACATGTGTAAGAATGGCTTGATGATTTGAGAGATTGCGTGCGGGTTGTAAATTGTGCATATTGAGCTTCGAACTTACTGAAGATCATTTTTGTCTTAAAAACATTTTATATTTTTTCAGAGATCGTATCAACTTTTATCCTTGTAATTCAGTTAAATATTTTAAAAGAAGCAAAATTATTTCAATTAGCATTTGTGATGTAAAACATTCATGTTTTCACTATTCAAAAACCAGAAACGTTTTTTCACTCCGAATTGTTAGCATTAGTATCCAGTACCTTGTAAGCGTTGGCGCGCAGCAGTAACCATTTCTGTTATTTTTTAAATTATTTTTTAATATTTTTTTCAACATTTGAAATCTGTTTGGATTAGATAAAAAGAACTTCAGCTTTCTTTCTTATGCCCCTTTATATTAGTTGGCTTGTAAATTGCTTCAGATTGGATAATGAAACAACACACCTCCTTTAACGGCCTGAGTACTCCCTCCACCTTGGAAAGAAAAGATTGGCGTAGTTGTTTTAGTGCTAAACTTGTTCAAAGACTCTATTGAACAAATCAATTAATTTTCTACAGATTTATTTACTTATTCACCGATACAGCAAACCTTTCTTGATTGAAGTTTAAGGGCTTGGGCAAACGACTTAACATCCCTGTCCCCAGACGGTGTAGCGAAAGAAGGCTGTACAAATATTCAACCCTCGACTAAGCCGGGGATCGAACCCCGGTGACGGCTTGCAAACGCCTAAATCACCCGGGGCCTCACGCTTGGGAGGCACAGTTCTTACCGACTAAACTAGGCTCCATTTACTTGTGTCAAAACTACAAAAACAAGGGTTATATGGAACTTTATCTTTAAAAAAAATCAATAAATAAAGGTAAACTTTCTATGATGTATCAAAATCCTCAAACTTGCATGATGAACTCGTTAGGTCAGTTCTAGTCCCCTCCTCAATATCATCTCTCAGGCCCCAAGGGGTCTTGGTAAGACTCGCAGTTTCTTTTCTGTTTCCAACATGTTTGTAAATAATCCCTAACTAGACGTTCATGTCAGTCTTTTCCGTGTAGGAGGTACTACATTAGGACGGGATAATGGTGGTAATAATAATAGTATTTCTTAGCTCGCATTATAACAAGTTCAAACAATCACTTAGGGGTACGGACAGGAAGAAGTATAATAAGTTTGAACGATATCTAAGTGGGGTACGGACAAAAAGCAGTATAATGAGTTTTGAACGATCTCTTAGGGGTACGGACAAGAAGCAGTATAATGAGTTTGAACGATCTCTTGAAGTACGGACAAGAAGCAGTATAATGAGTTTGAACGATCTCTTGAAGTACGGACAATAAGCAGTATAATGAGTTTGAACGATCTCTTAGGGGTACAGACAGGAGGCAGTATAATAAGTTTGAACGATCTCTTAGGGGTACGGACAAGAAGCAGTATAATGAGTTTGAACGATCTCTTAGTGGTACAGACAGGAGGCAGTATAATAAGTTTGAACGATCTCTTAGGGGTACGGACTAGAAGCAGTATAATGAGTTTGAACGATCTCTTAGGGGTACGGACAAGAAGCAGTATAATGAGTTTGAACGATCTCTTAGGGGTACGGACAGGAGGCAGTATAATGAGTTTGAACGATCTCTTAGGGGTACGGACAGGAGGGAGTATAATAAGTTTGAACGATCTCTAAGGGGTACGGACAGAAGGCATTATAATGAGTTTGAATGATATCTTAGGGGTACAGACAGGAGACAGTATAATGAGTTTGAACGACCTCTTAGGGTACGGACAGAAAGCAGTATAATGAGTTTGAACGATATCTTAGGGGTACGGACAAGAAGCAGTATAATGAGTTTGAACGATCTCTTAGGGGTACGGACAGGAGGCAGTATAATGAGTTTGAACGATCTATTAGGGGTACGGACAGGAGGCAGTATAATAAGTTTGAACGATCTCTAAGGGGTACGGAAAGAAGGCAGTATAATGAGTTTGAACGATATCTTAGGGGTACGGACAAGAAGCAGTATAACGATTTTGAACGACCTCTTAGGGGTACGGACAGGTAGTAGTATAATGAATTTGAACAATCTCTTAGGGGTATAACAGCCTAGGATGCAGTATAATCATTCGTTTGAATGGTTCGAAAAACATTCACGCAAGCTTATCTGTTATATAAAATGGTGCAAGTGCACAAGAAAAGGGAAACACTTACTTGCGACCTTTTTTAGCTGAAGGGAATCGTGGTCAACGGCCAGGTCGCCAAGTTTATCATTCTGTATACCTTTCTTTAGGTTAGCTGTGACGTCAGTACCAGAAGCAATGTCCCGGATAAATGTCATGTTGAACGACACGATGATACTGCCCTTTCTAAAGTCATGATATAAAGTTAACATGAGTTACGGGGGAAAATTGGCTTTACAAAGCAATAATTTAAGACGGAAGATTAGCCGGCTTTGGAGTTTAAATTCGTTTTTGATAAAAAATTCGATTGCCTTTGACGAAACTGACCAAGGTGAGACTTGATCAAATTATGTGAAAAAAAATGAAAAAGTAAGTTAGAAAAGGCCCCCCCACCTACGATGCGCAAATGAAGAAGACTAGCAGCATGCTTTGTTCTTTTATCTGGTCATTCTGAGCTTTTATTTGTAACAGAAATTGCATCTGCCTTAGATTAGCATTTACTGCTGCTTGCAGATGACATGTCTATCAGATCCTTTGTAAAATTAGTTAGTTCTTCAACTGAAGTTATTCTTGGTTAAGTTTTTTTTGAAAAAAAAATACAAACGTCTCTATTAACTTCTGAGACTCGTCTTTTTCGTTTTCGTATTTGTGAATATTTAAGGTGATGGCTGTTTCAAAGTTTTGTTTAGACTGTCCAGGAGTTTAGTAACGGTATGGCACATACCTGAAACCTGTGACGTAAACACTGAGGAAGGCATCGGAGGCAGAAGTGTCTCCAGTGTACAAGCTGGTAACCTGCGAATGTGAAAAGCAAAGAAATTAATGGAGCAAACCAAAAAGCATCATCATATTCGTCATCACCATTATCATCGTACTTATCATTACGTCATCATCATCTGGACATGAAAAAAAGCCAAATAAATAACGCAGATTCTAACTTTGCGAATTAAAAGTCTCACAATTCCTTTCAAACGTTGTTTTTATCAACAGCAGAATATTTGGTCTAAGGATTAAGAAACACGTAGGACTGTTTCTTTATTAACAAGAACGAAACTAAAATTTGGTTAATAATTATTAAACAGCCTCTGAAAACTTCACTGGTAAAGCTTCACTTTGACCT
>JAOBRD020716441.1:0-48446 GCA_027575215.2 Hydrozoanthus sils
ATAAGAACGTCGAATTTTTCGACTGAGGCTGAACATTCTTAAATATTTTCGGGATATCAGCCTCAAATGTTCTTAAAATATCATTACTGATTTTAAACAATGAAAATATACATGTGCCGTATGTGATACATTTTTGTATACATTGATTTGTACATGAGCTATGTACTCGATCTATCAAGTTCATCAAATTTTGAAGTACAGTAGCTGTAAGAACTGCGATTATATTTGATAAATGAAAAAACGTGTGATGTAAAATTGTTATCTGCGAACTTTAGTGAAGAAGCCCACCGAAAAACAATTTCTTTAACAGCACTGTATGAATTATTTGCAATAGGTTATCATCATAAATAAGTGTACTTCGCCTTTTTTCAGCCTCAGCATGTTCTTAACATATTCTTAAATTTTTGGCGGTTTTCAGCCTCATGTTCTTATAACAAAAAAATTTCTTATAAAATAAAAAGAGTGCGTGTGTGGTTATCCTGTAGTAAGTGCTGCTCCACGTGTTCGCTGTAATTTAGTTCTACAACCAAGTCAGTTCCACAGTACATCGGAACTTAGTAGACCGGTTATGTGTCAGCCATCCCTTTGTGTTAGCATAAATTGCGAATAAGAAAGAATTAAAAACGCTGGACACAATATCCTGGCCAAGAAAACCCAGAAAAGTGACAAAGATTGAAACGAGTTTCGTGAGAATTACTCCCTCATCCCCAGCGCTCGTCGCTTGTTTACGAAGAGGGAAAAACGGAATATGATCTCTAAACCCTGAAGTCGTGAACGTTACAAAAACATCGTAAACTCCCTCCGAAAATGTTGTTTAGCAACTATAGTAGATAACAAAAGATGTATTGACATTGCCACAAATCGGCCGCAGCACACTTCGTCTTCAAGTTTTCTACAACTGTGTAACCTAGAACTTTCTTTTCAAAGATCTGATCGATTGAGACGAGAAACATGCTTCAAGAACTAAAACTGTAGGCTCTTTTCGTACCTTGAAAGATAAGGTAGTAGTTTTGTGATAATATTAATACTTTTACGGTTAATAATAATATTTCTCGTATTGTTGAACAAACTACCAAATCAGTTTTCTATATACTTGTTGTTTGTGGGGCCATATCTCTGTTACAAATGCAGCTATAGATCTGAGATTTGTCGCGAATTTTTGTCACAATGAGTACTTCATTTTCTCAAAATCATCACTATCGTGTTAGCTTTTTTTGCTGACAAAAAAAATCAGAAATTATAAATTTGTGCAAATAGAGCTAAAGATAAGAGATACAATTTAAGATCGTGTGCAATGAGAACCATGCTTCAAACGCCAAGAATTTTAACTAAAAAGACATTGGGTGACCGCGCTATTTTAGCTGCGGTACCTAAACTGTGGAATGGGTTGCCATCACAAATACGAAATGAGCCCAATTCTAATAGGTTTAAAGGTTTTCTTAAGACCCATCTTTTTAGATTAGCTTTTTGTTAGGACTATTTCTTTTCACCCTGTACGTATCATATTTTTATAAATCCATTATTTTTATATTTTCAGTTATTCTGGATAATTTATTAATGTTTATAATTTGATTTTATGTAATGCGCATTTGATCATATGTATATATTTACATGTATTTTGCGCAATATAAATGTTAAATTATTATTATTGTTATTATTATTATTATTATTATTATTATTATTGTTATTATTATTATTATTATTATTATAGGTCTTTTCCCTTCATTTTACGTCTACTATTAATATGTGCAGCTGTTTTCTATATACTTGTTGTAAAACTAAGTTGAACCAAATATTTCACAACATTGGGCAGTAGCCTTGTGATGGCGATGCAGACTATTTTCACAAAGTAATGGCAACGGTTGCTGGTTTCAAGGAATTTCTGGAGACAAAATTAAGGATACACAGAAGGGACACAGAAGACTTCTTTGACATTTAATTTTTCTCGATCATCACATTTTCTAAGTTTTGAATATGTGGAACTGTTCGGATATATCTTTCGATATTCAAAAACTACCATGTTAAAATGTAATTTAGTTTTCGAGTTATAGCGAAAAACGTATTTTGGCCAACTGACTGAACTGAGAAGAGGTGTGAAAGCGTTGACAGTGTCTGTAGTAAAGCATAGTTCCAGCCTGCACATGGCATTTTTAACCGCGCGCGGTGTTGTCCGTAAGCAAACCGTATACTTGTGCTCATTGCGAGCCCCTCCGCAAACATGTTTCCGTCTTATCTACGATTTTTATTGTCAAAAAACCTTAGAAGTTTGTACACATAAAGTCCATACGAGACGAAAACCCGCGCTTTCCATACTCCCGTAAACCCAAGCTTGTTGCTGAATCACGTTTATGTACGGAGCGACGACATCGTTATGTTCTTTGAGTGTTTGTTTTGTTTTTACTTTCGTAGTTAGATTTAGATTTTAGAATGTTTCAAAGTTGCAAACAGAAACAGAAAGACTAACACTTTTCGGCAAAGTAATTTGTGCAATGTTGTAACGTTACAACCGTTTTTTAGACAGTTTGACATATATTAAGCTAGCTCCGATTACTTGCTAAAGCACTATTGGCCGCAGGATGCTGAAGGTGTGAACCACAAACACATCTATGCAAACAAAGTTAACTCGCTTTTTCTCGAGTTCGATTTTCAGCAAAAATTCGTGATTTCAAGAAGCTTATTCTCCTTTAGTATTTTACCAATTCAACTGAAATTTTGAACACCGTTTGAAAAATACCGCAAGTCCAAAATCGTGTCTCAGTTTTTCTTTAAACCGTTTGCTTCTTGAGTAGAAGGGTTTACTTCAAAAAATTAGCTAGATTTCGAAAGTCAAACTTCAAAAAAGTCATCATAACTAATCAACAAAGCAATTAAAAAGAAAACTGAGACACAGTTTTTGACCTCAACTCGTTGTAAAAAAATTGCAACAAAAAGCAGTGGTATTTGTCATAACGCGCGGGAGAATAAACAATCCGGGAAAAACATGTACTTTTCAAGAAAAAGGGTTTTTACTTGCTCTCGGTTAAAAATTGTGAAAAATAATTGCAGAGACCAAAACTTTGTTCTTTTATCTTTCAGAATATATATAATGTTTTGTTAAAAGTGCAGATTGAGTATCTCTACGGCTGCAATGAAATTACAGCACTCAAAAGTCTCCTGTGTGTCCTTAAAATAAGTATAAGGGGCTTAGGCCGGCCCTCTAATTTTAAATTTATTTCCAATATTTACAGTTGTTCTTCTCAGTTCTAAGACTTTCTATATACATGCAAGTTGTAAAGTTAAAACGAAGGCAGATGTTCACAAAACATTCAGCCGTTGCCATATCATATGTGCATGGTGCTAGTGCATGCCTATTTACATAAAGTGTTTAGCAAGACTTAATTCTAATCAAATCTATTTTAAAAGCAGAAACCAACTGCTGCAGAGTCCAACCGTTTATACAAACACAACAAAAATAGTTTTCTTAAAGACCCCTGTAGACTGAAGCTACTCGATAAAACAAATCAATGTCACAATTGCTTAACGGTAAAGCTTGGAATACTGAATCAGACAAAACCTGTAATGCAGTTATATGCTATAAAAAAGCTTAGCTTTGTAAAAGCGTTGAGTATACACAAATTTCTAGAAATAGACCTGTTTTCTCTGTTTCTTCATACTCTAGGACTTGTAAATTACAATCCCTGCTTGTTTACCAACTGATACTCTTCTCCATCATTGCCATTTTGTGAATCTTTCAGCCAGTAGTTTTCTACTTTCTTTACTGTAGACTCGTTGGTGACCTTTCGAAATTCCTTTTTATGAGTGAGAAAATCGAGCAACAAATTGCCTTCAACACTTGATTCATCAAGCATCTCTGTTACGTCAAGTTGGTAAGAAACTGTAGGAAGACAATCGTACTTCCAACCACACTTGTCGACGATGGCCACAACATCCGTAGCAGAACACATGGGGACATCAAATGCTCTAGCGAAACGAAGACTTAGGTCTTCCTCGTGAGCAGCCATACAAAATATCATCCCGCCATCGGCCAATCTATTGGTGAAGCAATCTCGAAGAGTATCTTCGATATTCAAATAGAAAATGCTGTAGATAAAATGAATCAAGTGGAACTTTGTAGGCGACTGTTTGGTTTCACTCTGGTAGTCTTCCCACTTCCCCGTGTAGCATTGAAAAGACGTTGGTACTTGTGTATTCGCAGTTGCCCATGATTCTGTTGTCGACCGGAACATGGCTAGAGATTGGGGTCGGGGCTCAACAGCTTGGTGAAATATCATGGGTTTCTGCGATGAAACGGACATAAACTTCTTGACCATTTCCAAAATCTGGCAAT
Organism: Hydrozoanthus sils; assembly: GCA_027575215.2. Lineage (NCBI taxonomy): Eukaryota > Metazoa > Cnidaria > Anthozoa > Zoantharia > Hydrozoanthidae > Hydrozoanthus > Hydrozoanthus sils. The sequence goes on from JAOBRD020716441.1 coordinate 4,328, forward strand.
CGCCATCAGCGCCATCACCGCACCCAACCGCCAAGATATTAAAGGTGCTTGGAATGACCTGCGATCCGGCCCAGCGACGGTTGAACACGTCTTCAAAGTTTTGTATATTTAAACGGATTATCGCTTCACGCTCTATAAGATTCTTTTGATAAACTTGTAGAGTTTGTTGGTAGTGCTGTAAAGGATTTGCCTTATAGTTAACGTCCAACAAGTGAGCCGTGACCAAGAGTATATATGTTTATGGCAATGCAAGCGGGTTGTGGGTCGAACTTAAGTCTGTACACTGAAACGGCTGGCTATATAGACCGTTTTCCTGTTAATTGGCTACAGTTGCTTTCGTTACTTTTAATAACGAAAACGAAAATTACTTACATTACTTAATATAGTTCTAAAACAGAGTGACAACGCTGGACTGTTTCAGAGGTTGACTGGTTCCTTTATTGTTTTTCTAAGTGATACTTTTTCTATCAGTACAAAAGATAGTTTTTGAGACATTGTCTGTGTGTGATGACATCAACAAGACTCTTGCACGCAAAATCAAACTGCTTAGAGAAGTAATTAAAAGGTATCATTTTGATAGAAAAATAAAGCTGGTATTCTTAGAAATATGTTTGTCCTAATTGTTTCAGTTTTCTCTCCATAAAGCAATAAAAACTCATGAACATTGGCACTTGGACACGACCCCAAGTTCAATCAAGGTTTTGCAAGTGACTCTAGAAATTGAAAAGCCTTTGCAGACTCATGCTTTCGTATGCAAAACTCGTCGTGCGTTGATCGACTAATACAAAAAAGACTAACATTTTCCCATGGCCCAAATTCAACGAGGTTTGCTCTTCCATTATTTACTCTGCAAATTCTATTCTGAGGTTCTAGCGTCTTAAGCAACAAGCATATTTTAGTTAACGAACTGGTCTCTATGTGTAGCAAAAACTGTATACAGTTAAGGCGTAAGTGGAAGCTTTATTCGAGTAAACCTCAAGCTTACATGGCCAAAACTAACTAAACATGGCCGACAACTAACTAAACGTGTAACCCCTATGGCCGTAAACTAAACGTATCCCATTGACAAAACATAACGCATAACAAAGAATTTTCCCCGAGGGTTGAAATCTATGTTTCACGGCGTCAAGCAGAAAATAACGTTTACAAACTGTTAGGATTGTTTAAAAGCTGTTAACACCCTTCTTTTGATTCATGGGTAGCTTGATTATGTAGCTTCTTACAATAAAGGTCTTGAATATCAACCCGAATTTAAAAGAAAAGTATAAAATCATAGTATCAAATTTTGGAATAAAATGCCTGAGTGCCCCGATTAGGGACTGTGCAAAAAATAACTGGAGGGAGGCTGAAAACCAGAACAATCCAAAAATTACATAATGATCATGAACTGACATTTGAAAGATGTGATATAAATTTAATTTTAAAAAGGTTACTTGAAAAGTATGAAACCTTGAAAGTTTTTCTTTAAAGCTTCACATTTAAAATTTATCCCTGGATCCTCTACACATATAAATGCAGCCCAAAGTAAGCATCTCTCAGCTTTCTTGGGCTGGCTCAGCTTAATTTTCAGCTGAGTGTATTTCCACTTATTCAGCTCCCCTCCCAATAATTATTATTGCACAGTCGCTTCCCTTTGCCCTCAATGGAAGCATTGTGGGCTACATTGTTTGACGAATTTGAAAAAATTGTTCCCATATAACAGCTAGCTTTCATTGCATTTTGGAACTCAGAGTATGTTGAAAAATGCACACATTTGCAAATACGCTGTCTCACTTATCAGGCAGGTAGCTTGGGAAAGGTAGGGCCGCACCTATTGATATTTTGCTCAGTAACAAGCACCAGTTATAAACTTAACAAGAGAAGTTGTTAAGTAAACAGCTAAATGTGTACAATTCGGGCAGATCTCAGTTCAATTTCCAGAAGTTTACATACAGCTTTTTTTTTTTTACAACAATCGAAGGTTTCTAGCAACCTCTTCTAGCCTTTCAAGGAGATTTACATTTCGGGAAAGACAAACATTGCTCTACGAGGGTCGCTGCAGTTTTCGAACGATACATGACTTCCTCAACAGCGGGTAAACTAATGCAGTTGTCCCTTTCCTCGCACATTTTCAGCAGGTTTAATATGCCAGAAAAGCAGTCCATGCATGAATTGCTCCGTGTTGTCGAATGTTTGATCAGGTTTTGGTCAGCCTCCGCCATTTTGAGAATCATGGGAGTTATTGAATGTGACTTGTACCTTGAATGTAATTGATATTTTTGTTCTTGAATTTTGCAACACATCCGCCCATCATAGTTGCTGCCAGTATATGAAATAACCAAAAGCGCAACTACAGTGCTCAGTTTATGCGAACACAGCTACCTTATTTTGTGATTTCGTTAATGCCGGGTAGTTTTTAGCCGCTAACGCGTCTCGCTGTGATTTCAACAAAGTTTATATAATAAAGAAGTATAAACGAGCGCACGCGCTCTGTTGAGTAATAGAAACATGCGCTAATTTTTTAGTTCACGAAAGAAGTCAGTACTACGCACTTCTTGAGTGAACTAAAACGTTCACAAGTGTTTCTATCACAGACTAGAACAAGCAATGAAGTTTTATACTTCTTTTATAAAATAAGCTACACAAACAGCGGCGCTTATTAATTTCACAGAGGCGGGGCATATTTGAAGTGCGGTGCTATTTTAAAACAAGTGCATCTTAAAGTATAACGTTAAAAAATGAAGTGAGTCGCGTACTTTAGATGTACAAAAACTTATTATTTAACCAGTTTTCAAATAAAAGGATAGCATAAGCGCATAGCAGTGAAAGTAAGAAATACTCACAAAATTTCAGATTTCGCGTGAGTATTAGGCATTGTGTTTTTCCCATCAAAATTATCAAAAATAAAGATCAAACGTATACGTGGGTTTGTGGTACTCAGTGGTCACGAGTCAGAAAAGTCATTCAGAGTCATATTATCTTCAACGTCGTCGCCGCGCGCGGCGCTTGTTCGAGATGCGGCGCCTATTCAAGGTGCGGCCGGCGCTTATTCGAAGTGTGGCACTTATTCGAGATGCGGTGCTTATTCGAGATGCGGCGCTTATTCGAAGTGTGGCGCTTATTCGAGATGCGGTGCTTAATCGAGATGCGGCGCTTATTCAAAGTGTGGCGCTTATTGGAGATGCGGCGCTTATTCGAAGTGTGGCGCTTATTCGAGATGCGGTGCTTATTCGAGGTGCGGCGCTTATCCGAGTATTCACGGTATGCTGATGCACTCTTTTCATATGAGTGCATCACCACAGCCAATCAGAACGCGCGTTATTTCTACTTTATTTTGTAATTTATTTTACAGATTGTAATATTGTACGAATTCAATAGCGTTAAAGCAATCACACGTAGTTTCTAGAGATAAAAAAAAACTTAACTTCCTTTAAAATATTTCTAGCAATAAGATTTTGTGCATGTCAAAATGTTAGTTTTGATGTGGGTTTTCATTCAATATTCATGCATACGCATCTCGTATTTCTGTCATGCCTAAGATTATAGTACATTAAAGGTGCGATGCTACGTGATAGCACCCTTAAAGCGGTCTTGCTTTTTACTGATTGCACGAAGGAAAGAACGCGATAGCTGATCCAGTTGCGGGCAACAGGCCCGGTCAAAAGACCTAAGCGTTTTCCTGCACCATACACGTCTAAAGGTCCTCTCAGCTGATACAATAGTCTACTACGAGCAGTCCCAATTTTGCCTCTTTAGTTTGTTAAAGCCGGTAAAACAAAACCATGGACGCGAGAGAAATGGAACTAAGACAAAATTAACGAGAAAACTAAGGAGGAGGGGAGGGAGAGAGAGAAAATCGCGTCCGCGATCTTGTTTTATATTTACCGGCTTCGACAAACTAAAAAGGAAAAATATAGGGACTGCTCGTAGTCTAATACAATGAATGATAGTTAAGCTTTTCGATCGAGTTCGTAGCCTAAAGACTCCATAGCCGGCAAACCGGCTCTCTTGAGGCGTTGGGGAGCGAGCCGCAAGGGGAATTTCCTTTCTCTTCCTCTCCCCATTCCCCTCGTCGCTCGCTTCGCTCGCGGACTCGTTCTTGCGGTTTTGCCGCTCGCTCCCGAACGCTTTAGGAGAGCTGGCTCCCAGACTAAAGAGTCCTGAGCTTATACCACTACTTTGCTAAATCACCAGTTGACTCACAGTACTGCATATCAGCGTGTTAAACTAACTTGAAGTCAGGCCAAAGCTTAAGACCATTTAAGAATTACATTTAAATCACTTTGCCGGTCTAAGAAAGAGATCTAAACTGCAAATGCAAATCATATCATTTTGTTTACTTTCATGAACCAAGTCGGTTGTTATGATAACCCCCTGTACGAAAAACAAGTAAACACACCAATGACGGGATCCACGGGCGGCCCACGCTCACACTGGTAGTTCGAACGACATTTCGAGAATAATATACAGACTTTGTGTGGGAATTTTTGTTTCCCTTAATTTTCGCCTATTAATACCAATGCTGCAAAAAATAGAAACCAACATACCTAGAAACTTTTGAAGTTGTTATTTGGTTGAAATTGAGAGTGAGACCACTGACCGACATGAACTTGAGCCGCCTGTTCGTTAACCGACCGCTGACGCCATTGCAGCATGCTTGACAACTGAAATAAGGCCGGCGTCGCAATGTTCAGACAAATTTTTATTTTTGTCCACATTTATAAAGTCTGAAACTCTGAAAGTTTAGAAATGATAAACAACCATCGCCGAAAGTAATAAAGCAGTGACAGACCATTCAAATATCTTTCAAAATACCAATTTTAGCGAGAATAGTTTGCCGAAAATTTCCCTCGGAAGTATGCTCCTTGAGGATTGCGCCATCAGTGTATGCCCAAATCTGCCTGCCCCAAAATGCTCCAATCCTGACGAAAACCGAAAAATCACGAAGCGAAAATCACTACGAGCTTCCGTCGGCCCTGAGAAATGCCCATCCTATTAAAAATTAGCTTATAAAATAATCGGGTTTAAATAATAAAGTAACGACTTTAATTAGTTTTCAATTTTCAGATAAAAAAACTTCGGTCTGTGTGTCTCACCTGGCAAACAATGCAGGAGTTATACACAAGCTCCTTGTCCAAATCGCTACATGAGGAAAATGAGGAACAAGTTGTTTTGGTTATTGTGCTAGTTGGCTTTTGGCGCAATAAAACTATGCTCATGACAATTTTTATTCGCGGTATAGTCAATGCAAACGAGTCTTTTTTCGTGACTAAAAAATCGAAAAAAAAGTCTCCAAAGGTGCTTAGTGACCTGGCAGTACTGCCACTGGCACGTGACCAGTTCAGCTCGACTTTGTTCAACAGTTCACAGCCGACACCAAACAAAAAGACAAAGAAACGGATCCGGAGGTAAGAGAAATTATATACATACATGGTTTACCTCGATACATGCATTATAAAGCTACCATAGTGTTTGGTTGCAAATAGTTAATATTTGCAAAACATATCGCTCAGTTTCGTCGCGGCAAATTCAAACTGACAAACAGTTAAACTATGTTTTTTTTTTCTCATTCATTAACGAAGCTGTGTAAAAACGCTAAACTGCCAAATTAAACTGTAATGACGAAAATCTTTAATCAATTGTTGAAAAATGTTTGTTAAGTATTAGTCTATTCAACTTTTAAGCAATGTACAACAACGAAAGAACTTAACTGTCTTCTAGTGGCATCGGTGTAGTGTATGATAAAAGATGTCTGCCGAGATCTGATCGACTTGATAAACAGTGAGCCTTTCGTCGCGTTGTGTGTAGCATCCTTTATAGGTAGTTTTTGGCCGTTCAAAGAGCGTTTAATGGTTGTAAGTAGGTATATTCAGCAAAAAAAAAACAAACACACACACACCTACATAAAAAGTCAGTTATTACTGACATCAGTGGTGTTTCAGGCGCTGAATTTGAACTAAGCAGTTAAAAGTTTTTTTGACCGTACTTAGGGGACTCGTTTATGGCACAAAAGACAGATTATTTAGTTTAAAGTTTAACCCTTTGCTACCCGAGAAACACAGAATCCTAGAGTTATCTTCTGATTTGGATCCGGAATTAATTTTTTCTCCGATTCAGCATATTACACTGAAGATCAATTTAATAACAAGTTTCTTAAAGAAATATCCAACATCAAGTGTTTTATATCATTTCTGCATTTAAATATTCGTAATCTTCCACGTATTAACAGCCTAACAAACTTGATGGCCGAAATAGTAATACCAAATTCTCAGTAATTGGAATATCAGAAACTTGGCTTCAAGACATCTCACACACAGTAGACATACAAGGCAATAATTTTGTTCATAACCATTAATCTGGCAGAGCTGGTGGTGGAGATGGTCTTTATTTGACTTCAGAGTTAATAATCTGTAACACACGAGATGATTTAAAACTCTTTGATCGGCAATGTGCAGAATTTTGTTTATAGAAATCTGTAGATCAAAAGAGAAAAATGACTAAAATGTCATTGTTGGCATTATTTAAATTCAAAATCAAAATCCTCGTGATTTTATTAGTGATCTTGACCACCTATTGTCAAAAATATGAAAGGAAATTAAGCTATGTTACATTTTAGGCAACTTCAACCTAAACTTAATGAACTCCAATTGTCATCAACGTACAAGTGAATATCTGGATCTCATGTACTCAAACATGCTTTAGCCTTTAATAATGCACCCTACGAGAAAAACTTCTAACACTGCTAAGTTATTTGATAATATTTTCGAGAACAACTTAAATCATGTTATGTTTAGCGGCCGCCTTTTGTTCACCGATATCTCCGACCACCTTCCTGTTTTCTCTGTTTCACGTGATCAGTGCAACGACCCTGATACAATAACTCCTACTGTTTATCGTGACAAAAGTGAAAACAACGTACTGAAATTTCAGAATGAGTTGAGAAATCATAAAGGCCCATCTTGATAAGGAAAAATTGCTCGTGTAGATGGAGAATAGTGGACAAATTTTCCTTGTCAAGGAAAAGCTTGCATGCTTATGTCAAGTCTGAAATTTGAAATATATTTTGTACAATATTTCGATTGGCCATACCAGTCTTCGTCAGGTACAAAAGTCGTATTGGCCTTGCTTTCTAATTCGTATATTACAAGTTTTATGTATGAATTTCAAGCCGTCAAAACAGTGGATCATCAGCGTTTTTGTTGTTTGAAAAAATACGTTTCTTCTACAGTAAATAAATCAAAGGAAAATAAGTAATAAATAAAGACACATTTAGAAAATAAAAAGATTTAGTCCAGTTTATCTTTCTTCTAAAAATTGTATTGTTTGGTATTGATAGGTCTAGTGATGGTTTCTCCTAAAATTAACATCCTGGAAAAAGTTTGACAGTTTATCGCTTGACTTTGAGAATTACATTTAAATTCACGATGGCGTATTTTATGCTGTTGCCGAAATAGTTCAGTGGTCCGAAGATATACAGTTAAGCGAGAAAAAGCTAGATGTCGGTTTAGTATTCAATATTTGGAGAACTACAACTAAACAACACGTGGGAGTTCATTCAAGTCTTTTGCAAAAAAGTAAATCCTTTTTCGAGCCCAGCGAACCATTTGGCCGGAGATTATCTCCGTTTTCAAGAGTCTTTGACTCCCCCCGGGGCAGGACACTAATTCATCGCTGCTTAGCTCCAAATAGGAGCTGGTACTCATTTATATAGCTGAGTCAACTTAAACAAGTCAAGTAGATTCTTGTCCAAGGACATGCAGAACTCAGTGGTTTGACCGGGGCTCTAGGTTACTTGCTATCCCATCGGCCACTGCACCGCCGACTTATTCAAGTTTATACCTTTTAAATTTATTGCAGAATGTTTTGTCTTTAAAGTGTTACTGAAGCCATTTTGTCATTGGTATTTTTATAGAAAAAGCTTTCCAACGCTTCTATTCAACTGTAAATGGATAAAAGTGCTTACCTGACCATTTTAAGTCCGTGAGCTGATGAAAAAAGTGTATTTAGTGTGAATAACAGTAAAAACATACGATGGCGATCAGTTAGGACTCCAAGCTGCTCCATACTACCGTTTACAACGAACTAGTGAGTTCTTTGCTCAAACAGTGGACCAACAGCCATGCAAACTTCGCCATGATCATATGAATTTGATCGGGAAGTGAGATTATCTCCTGGCATTCATGCAAACCATGTGACATCACACATATCTATAATGAGCTCAAAATGTTTTCTCAGCTTTGGCGCTAGGCGTTTTGTCTTCGTAGATTCTCCACGAATTTTATTTTTAAAGCCAGGTACAAGAGTCTAAGCGGAATTTATAAAAAATGAATAGTGAGTAAGTATTAGACCTTAGTATATATATAGCTACACAAATACATTTTTTAGCTTTTCAGTAAATACATTTTGTATAGTTGTATTACATGTGAAGTTTCACTCTATGGAGAAGCTAAAACAAAGTTTTAGATATTAAATATTGTTACCGTTGTTATTCAGTATTATAATTAATGTGATCATTATCATTATTGTTATTTTTATCAACATTTTTATTTTTATTATTGATATTATTATCATTATTATTACTATCATTGTTACCACGTAACTCTGGTAAAAGTCGAACTCTTAATTTATGGGAAACGAAAGCAGTTCGAGTTAGCAGGGGTTCGAACTAACCGAGTTTCAATTAATTGATATGTATCTAAAAACTAACTCTAGTGAAATCGGATTTTCGTTCGAATAGGCGGGAAGTTTGAATTATCCTAGTCCGAACTGCCGGGGTTCAACAGTATTGAAATATCGTAGCAAAAGTTTGTATATTTTTTCTCTTATCTTTATAGAAAAAATGTTGTCCTTTGGAACACCGTGACTGCTGGTTCGTTTGAGTTCGTTTGTCAGGTGATCGATACTCCTGCTTTAGTATATTACCCTGAACAAGGTGCGTTGTAAGGGGCCAACAACAAGGCCCAGTGTGGAAAGAATTATTTTTTTAGGATTTTAAGTATATGTTTCTATGGCTTTGTATTGTGCAGGAATTTTTTTACAAGGAACTTCGCTTGCAGGATATATTTTTTCTGAAATCACCCCTCCCCCCCACTCCCACTACAAAAGTCAAGTGGTTGGCCCCTAAGATTAACTAGTTGTTTTTCGTTAGAGTCCACAATAGAGCTTCTTTCCTATCATGCACCAACAGTCAGTCTCAAAGTCTTAGATTTACGGAAAAGTGCCTCACTTTGTACCTTATCTATAGCAAACTCTTATAAAAAAATGCTAGTGTTCGCTGCTAGCCCAATAATTGTCGCCGGCCTAACTCAGCCTAACCAGCACGGTGCCGGGCGGTTGCCGGTTTAACCCAGCTTAACCAGCATGGTGACGGGCAGAGCATACCCATGGTTGCCGGCCTAACCCAGCTTAACTAGCATGGTGACGGGCAGAGCATACCCATGGTTGTCGGCCTAACCCAGCTTAACCAGCATGGTGCCGGGCAGAGCATACCCATGGTCGCCGGCCTAACCAGCATGGTGTCAGGCAGAGCATACCTATGGTTGTCGGCTTAACCCAGCTTAACCCACACGGTGGTTGTTCTCTTTTGTGAGAAATAAAGAAATCGAATAACCAGCCAATCCATAAGTACGCATGTCCAACAGTCCTCATCATTTTTGTAGCTACAGCTGATATCAGCGGTAGCTACTTTGTCATCGTGTTTGTGTAAAGAGGATACAAGGAGAAGTGTGCGTAACTAATAAGCACAATCAATAGGACCGGAACCTGGAACCTAGTTAATGCGTAAGTCAATCACTTTTGATTCTAATTCAGCCTAGAAGACTTCGCGTCGACTCAAGACGGCTAAAAGGAAAGCTTAAATAGAAATATAATTCTTTTTTTGCCCTTGACTGTTTAAGTTGTATAGCAAACGTTACATTACATAGTCGCCATCTTGTTCATTTACTCAGTGTCCTGGCCTGCGACGAACCCATGATGCACTGGGTACTCCGACTCTAAACTTAGATATGGTCATTCGGCTGGTAGCCTACGAAATCTAATAAAACGAATAACCCAACGACTATAAACACAACAAATGTTGGTCCCAGAGAGTTCCCAACTCTATACTATCATAGCTGCCACTGTTGTTTGTGGCCTAAATCGCATCCTGGATATTTCTCCCCTAGATATGTTGCCGCATATTTTTTTGTCGTCTGTCACTTCTTCTAACTTTGTCATCTCTGATTTAGTTTGGTCTGCCGTTCTCTGCCTCCTCGCTCGGCGTATCCCTCTGGGTAGTGGTGTCTTCGTGGCTTCACGTCCTTAATCTACGTCACCTTGAATCGGCGCTTGGTGCACCAAAATGGCAGCGATTTTCATTGTTTTTAAAGACTGGTCAAATATTCGCGTTTTGTTCAAATCAGAATCTTTTTTTGCCAAATGTACTTTTTAAGATACATACTTTTAGATAAGAAAACAGAAACGAAAGGTTATGGGCACTTTAAAGGGTGGTCCGTTATCGCTTCCCAACAAAATAGGTATTCCGAGTGACGCAAATATTCTGTCCAGCTTAGGTACGACAACCCTAGCGCTGGTGCCCGAGACAAACTCTACCTCGGCCCATCTGGATTGCTTGCATACCACTACCAGGAGGTGTTCTCCTGTGTGTATTGAACCCCAGAAGTCCGCTGCTACCTCTTGCCAGGCTCCGCGGGTAAACGAGACATGCGCAAAGGTTCCTTTTCCTGTGAAACCGTTACTACTTGGCATGGGTGGCAGTGCTGTATATGCGCCTCCACCATTCTATCTAATCCTGGGAACCACAGTCTCAAGCGAAGGTACTCCTTTGTCTTGGTGATGCCCTGATGTCCTACATGTGCTAGCTGAACGACCTTTTCTCTGAGCAACTTTGTACCACTATTCGAGCTCCTCTCACCACTAGCCCTCCTACGACTGCTAGTTCAGTAACCACCGGGTCGTATGACGCTCCTAGAAGTTTCTTCTCTTCTCCTTTGAAGTAACAGCGTGCTATAGCCTCTTTCAGCACCGACCGTTCGGGGTCTGTTTGGGTCTCACTCTTCTCATGTAATTCTTGCATTGCTACTGCCTCTGGTACTGACTCTCGCACAACCGCCATGATGTCGCCATGATGTCTTTCTCTTTCTCGAATCCTTCTTGCGGCTCCTTAAATTCACCTTCCGTATCTGGCGGACTGCTTTCGTGTTTTGCCACACGGGTTGGTTCTTGGTGCCTTGAGTTATAGTCTGCTTCGTTATTCTCCATTCCAGCGTTCTTTCCTGGGACATAGTTCAAATGGAAGTTGAACCCTTGCAGCCTAATTCTCATTCTTTCCACCCGTAGCGGGGCTGATGCCCGGTGATTTGTGAGCAGTGACATCAGCGGCTTGTGGTCTGTGTCAACAGTAAATGCATCTCGTAGGCCGTACAGGTATATCTGGTTTGTATAACCCATTCTACTGCTTTGGCTTCTTTCTCTAATTGGGAGTATCGTTTTTCCACCTCTGTAAGAGTCCTGGAACGGTATGTTACCGGTCTCCATCTTCTCACCTGTGGGTCGTATTGCTTCAGGGTGACAGCTATTCCGTTGGGCCCGGCATCTGTCTTTAGCTGAGTCTTTCTCTGCGGGTCAAAGTAAGCCATTACTGTTTCTCCTGACAATAAGGCCTTGACTCTCAAACAGCCGATGGCACTCTGCTGTCCACTGGAACTCTGCTTGTTTCTTCATAAGAGCTCTGAGAGGTGCTGTTACCTATGCAAACCCTTACATCAAGTCGGCGTTTTCTGCCATAAAAAACAAGAAGGAGCGTACCTCTGCCGCTGATTCTGGGGGCCCTGCCTCCTGTAAGGCTGCAACCTTCTCTGGGTCTTGGGCGATACCCTCGCTTGTGAACACTTTTCCAAAAAGTTGACTGCTGTCAGATTGAATCTGCTCTTCCTTGCGCTGAGCGTAAGGCCATTATCTCTCCACAGTTGCAACACGTTTCTTAGCAATCTCTCATGTTTCTCTTGACTTCTTCTGAAGATAAGAATGTCGTCATAGATACTTATGGCGTTCGGTTCCTTAGCAACCACTTTACGGTCCTCGTCGTTGAATATCTCTTCTGCGCTGTTAAACGCCAAAGTGTAGCCTTTTAAAACGCTTTAGCCCTCTGGGTATGTAAAATGTTGTTAGTTTTCTGCTTTCCTCAGCAAGCTCTAGCTGCATGTGGCCGTCATTCATTTCTAGATGCGAAAAGAATTTTGAACCGTTCAGCCTCGTTTCTAATTCCCTCAGTGTCGGAATAACGTGTCTGGTCCGCTTGATGTATTGACTGGCGTCTGTCATGTCAAGGCTGGCCCTGATGTTTTCTCCATCCTTTTCAGGGGTAATAACTACATTGCCGCACCATACTGTTAGCTCGTTCCCTACGTCCTCAATTATATCCATTTCTTCCCATTTGTCCAATAGCTTGTCGAACTTGTCTTTTAATGGGATGGAGATTCTATGCTGTTTCTGGACAACGCCTATAGCTTCTGGATCCACGTGTAACTTGATCTTGACTCCTTTCAACTTGCCAATGCCAGTGAAGACGTACTTATATTCCTCCACTACATTGGTGATTGGCAACTGATTTTCTCTTTGCACTTGAGGGCTGGTTATGGTTGTTGCTTCTAAATGGTATTCTACCAGGCCCATATTCTCCGCTGCCTGTCTGCTTAGTAATGCGACATTTCCTTGGCCTCGAACCACCTACACTTTCTTGAACTGCTTTGTCTCCTTTTCTCAGCCTGGCTTTGAACTTTCCTAATACCGGTAGTACTGGACCTTTTCACTCTCCCTAATACCCTCTCACTTTGACTTTGGTTGCTTCTAATGGGCTGTTTCTCATCCCCTTGTAATGTTTCTCTGTGATGACAGTGACATACACCTTTGTGTTTACGTGTAGTGTGACTGTGTTGCCATTAATTTGCAGATCGACTTTAGGGTTGTTTGACTGGTGTGAGTTAATGTGGTATGCATAGGCTTCACTTTCTTCCTCTTCTTCTGTGTGATGAATCCCCGCGACCTGGTCTGACTCCACCTGACTGACTCGCTGGTCTCCTCGGCGGCTTGTGGTACCACAATCCCTTGCGAAAAGGTTCAGTCTTCCACATTTAAGGCACCGTTTTCCATTAGCAGGGTAGGGCTTTGCCCGGGAATGTGCTTCGTTGCCACACTTTGAGCATGTTTGCTCACTCCGATTCTTGAACTGTACCGCCCCGGTTTGGTAATTTTCCTTATCTCTGGTTGTTCTTTGAAGCAATTAGCTTCTGCACTTATCATGGCATTACCTTCCCTTGCAATCTCATAGAATTTAGCAAATTCTCTTACGTGTTTGAGATCCCAATCTTTGCGGATAACTTCGTTTCTCAGCTCTCTATTGTGAGATTTTACTATAGTAAGCATAGCATAGCTTTGCTAAGCAGCTTGTATAGCTCTAGGATGTTATTTCTACTCGCTTTAAAGTACTTGTCAAGTTCTTGCAAGTGCGAGTTATAATCCGTGCCCGGTTCTTCCGGAAGAGTTCCTCTCCCCCTACCAAAAGCAAGATATCTAGTTTATTTGGGTTACTCGCGTCCATCCATCTGCCCGCTCTCTCAAATCGGGCCTTCCTCAGCCTCCGTATCTTCTCACGCTCGCCCGGTTCGCCACTGAAACTGCGATTCCACACTGGCTCTCACACTTGTGAATGTTTCCGACTTGTGGCTCCCTTTATTTGACGTCTGATTCTCGTCTGACATTCTTGTTTTATTCGTGTTTTTGTATCCTCGTCGCCAGTTTAATGATGTATAGCAAACGTTCATTACATAGTCGCCATCTTGTTCATTCACTAAGTGTCCTGGCCTGCGAGGAACCCAGGATGCACTGGATTCTCCGACCCAGTCCTAAGCGTTATATACTACACTTGTGCCTTTCTCCTTCCTTGGTACAAGGACAACTTGTTCGGCTGTTTGTTGCCTTTGGTAGATTTGTTCGTCTAGACGAACTCAAACGTCCACGAAAAATCGCCTATTAAGATCAAACAGACGGACAAATTCAGACGACTTGCCCGTCCTCTAATGTTAATCTGTCGTCAACACCAGCCAAATTTTAGGGCAATCGGGGCGGAGGTTCGAATACCTTATTCGGTCTGCAAGCTTTTCCCACAACTTTATACAGTTTGGTTGTGTTTATAGTTAACAAGTGTAGTTCAGCTGTACAGAAGTACACTAGAACCACAGGTCCCCCCGCAGCCCGATCCCCAAAAACCTTCATAAAACCCCCATTAATCCCCAACAATTAGCCCAGCTCTGAATACGAACACACCATAAAGCAACGATCGTTTACTGTGATCTTTATTTAAGAGCATATGTAATACGGAAGAAATTCTTAGCGAGTTACTGACAAACCGCAAGAGAGCTCAATTGAACGGAAACACACACTTCGGGTGGTAAGCCTGTGGTAGAAACACCACTTTTCTTCAAGAATTTTACAGAAGTATTTTTCGAACATTGATCGCGGACAAGTAAACGCACGAGGGAGGGGCTAGGAATAAATTAATATAAAGTAAAGGATTGCTTGTGGTCTAGAAAGGAACCAAGACTTTAAGTAAAGGTCTATGTAAGAACTAGGCAACCTCCAGTTGTTCTGTGGCATTCCACTTTTCCCACACTATTTAAATTTTCATATTGCAGATGCCAACTTTGTTGAAAGCACAGCTGGTCCTAAATGTAACAACAACTGGCCCTAAATGTAACAACAACTGGTCCTAAATGTAACAACAACTGGTCCTAAATATAACAACAACTGGTCCTAAATGTAACACGAAAATATTTGTGAGGGTATCGTGGTTTATATCGATTTCTCAGGATATTAGTTATGCAAGTTACACAACTAGTTATGGTTCTTCCCTGTTTCATGCTGTAAGATCAAATTTTGATCTGAATTAATGAATAATTGTTACATTTAGGACCAAGTGTTGTTACATTTAGGACCAGTTGTTGTTACATTTAGACCCAAGTGTTGTTACATTTAGAACCTTTGTTATATTTAGGACCAGTTGTAGTTACGTTTAGGGCTTTTGTTACATTTCGGACCAGTTTTTACATTTGTGCCTTCATCAAACCTTCGAACTTCAAAATGCGGGAGATTTTTTTTGGGGCGAAAAGATGTGGCCTATTTATACATACAACTGTTTCCTTCTCAACCAATGCATATTATATCACGTATATATGGAAGCCTAATACACGATGGTAAAAAATCAAAACGCTGCACATGTTAGTTGATGTTACGCTGTCTTTCATGAGTCAGGGACAAACCAACATATTGTTGATGTTGTATACTTTACTTATCTCGAATTTGTTTAAAAATGCGGGAGTTTTCAGTAAAACGCGGCAAGCGAAAATGCATAAGTCTCCCGCAAAATGCGAGAGAGTTGGCATATCTGATACTGAGAATACATCAATCTAAGCACAACATAGGTTTAAACTAAAAATCAGTGAAACTCTATTTTAAAGCAATGTTTCTTTTGTGCTATAGTAATCTAGCCTATCATTCAACTCCAAAACAAATTTCAAAGTGATGGAAGGTAACGAGATTTAAATGTACATGTATACTCTTGTTGCTTTTTTATTCTAACATCATTAACTTAATTAATTTGCTTGGCTAAATAAAATGAACGTTACTAAACGAGGACGGCAACGCCTAGGACGACGGTCGAGAACAATAGTGAATACAATAGCTGCACGTTGGAATGCACCGTGCAGGCCACCAGCACGCCGTCGACTAGAGAAAGAGAAAGCAAACCAGCCATACGTGATTGAAAAGAGAGAAATGTGTTTATTGTAAGTCATACTCGTCGATGTTGGCGTCGTCGTTGCTTGAGGTTCCACAAATTCGCGTCGACTTTGTCGTCCTGTTTTTGCGAAGTCACCTTCGCTATTTCTTCTGACAACAATATCTCATATAGCTTGTCATTTATCGTATCCTAATTCAATTTCGTATTTAAATAAGTCATTCTATATTTTATACTTCATGAATTCATTTAATGAGAGCCAAATCTAGATTGATTTTAAAACCCTTGCTTGTGAATATTCAAAATTTGAGCTGTAAATTGTTATTTACGAAAATGCAACTTGTCCTTCATACCTGTTATTTTGGTTTTCCTTTGCAATTTTTTTTAAAAAATAGGAAGGTTAACACAAAAATAACTGCAAAATACTCTATTCCTGTTTTTAAAAATGCTATAAATCTTTTGATTTCTTCGACTTTGATTTTTCAAGTTCCTTCTTGAAATAGTCGATCGTTCTCCTGATCCCTATGCTCAGAGGAACCTGTGCAAATGAAGATTGAATAAATACCAATCGGTTATCAGCTGTTCGAGCGTTGATAAAAGGAAGCCACAAGTAGCTATATAATGATCAATGAGTGATTGCAATAGTGATAGAGCTTAAAGTCTTATGATGATAATGAAGATGATTATGATGATAATGGTGATGATTATAATGATTATGATGATAATGGTGATGATTATAATTATGATGAGAAACGTGTCAATAACGTGGTAGTTTTGCTCATCATGGTGATGATAAAGATTTGGGCTGTGATAGTGATAATAACAATGATGATAACGTTCATCATCAAGTTGAGATGGTAACTCGGCTTTCTCCTTTTCAGCATTCTCTACGAGAGAACTTGTTTGTAAGGCTGCAACACTCTTGTTCTCTAACAAGGTCTGACGATGTTGTTTTTTAAGATCAGTAATTTCCTTTTCTGCCTTTTCAACATGGCTGGATGCGTTTGAAACCTCTGTTTCTTTGAATTATCTTTGTTTAAGGAGCAATTTGATTTGGCGCTCCCTATCTTGTAGTGCTTCCTGAATGTAGGTGGTGATGATGGCGTGGTGATAACGAACATAGCGACGACGATGGCGTTAATGTTCACGCGGATGATGGTTGTGATGATCATGGCTACGATGGTGATAATTATGGTAATTATGTTGATGGAACCTATTAAAACAGTAGTGATGATGTTAAGTATGATGGTGTTGATGATCACATGGATGATGGCTGTGATAAACTACGGCGATGGTGTTGATTATGGCTAAGATGATGGAGGAATAATGGTAATGATAGCGGTGAATATGATTATGGTGCAAGTGATGGAAGTGGAGATGTGAGTATTGTGATGATGACGTTGAAGATCACGGTGATGATGGTGTTGATGATGGTAACAATGTTGATATTGATGGTAATGAAAGTGGTGGTTATGATTATGGTGAAAATGATGGAAGTGGAGATGTGGGTAATGTGATG
Organism: Hydrozoanthus sils; assembly: GCA_027575215.2. Lineage (NCBI taxonomy): Eukaryota > Metazoa > Cnidaria > Anthozoa > Zoantharia > Hydrozoanthidae > Hydrozoanthus > Hydrozoanthus sils. The sequence continues at coordinate 21,616 of JAOBRD020716441.1, forward strand.
ATGACGTTGATGATCACCGTGATGATGGTGTTGATGATGGTAACAATGTTGATATTGATAATAATGAAAGTGGTGGTTATGATTATGGTGAAAGTGATGGAAGTGGAGATGTGGGTAATGTGATGATGACGATGATCACGGTGATGATGGTGTTGATGATGGTAACAATGTTGATATTGATGGTGATGAAAGTGGTGGTTATAATTATGGTGAAAATGATGGAAGTGGAGATGTGGGTAATGTGATGATGACGTTGATGATCACCGTGATGATGGTAACAATGTTGATATTGATGGTAATGGAAGTGGTGGTTGTGGTTATGGTGCTTGAGTAGAAGTGGGGATGTGGGAATGGCCATGACAACGTTGATGATGACGGTGATAATGATGGTGAAGATGATGACGGTGATAATGATGGTGAAGATGATGACGGTGATGATAATGATGGTGATGTTAGGATTGCGGCAATGATGCTGTTGTTGGAAATCACAGTAATGCTGGTTGCGATGATCACGGCGATGATTCTGGTGATGATTGTGGAGGTGATGATATCGATGCTGAAAGCGATGTATACGGCGATAGAGTTGATGTAGTGGTAGTCGTAGTGATGATAGTGGTATTGATGATGACAATGGTAACAGGTGATGTTATTTATAATAAGAATGCTGATGGCAGCAGCGATAACTGGTGGTTATAATGATAATGATGTTGATAATTGTCTTGGATAATGGTGATTACAATGTTGCAAAGCTGACCGTTGTTCTGATAAAGATTAATAACGAAGACGACAGTGGCGGTTATGATGGTAATGATAACAGTAACAAAATTGCTAGAAGTACTGATTATAGAATACCTTTGGTTGCCAGCCTAATTCTCTCTTAGCCAGTTGAATATCTGGTTTCCGTCTCTGTGGATCATCTTCTACCTTCGGCAAAGTGTGAATAGGTGCATCTCCCCCTGTGATTGTAAAATATATCTTAACAAACGGGTGCGAGTTCTGTCCAGGAAACTATTTTCCCCGAGGTCTCTCACTGTACAGACCGAGCGTAGCAAGTAAATCGCGTTACTTACCAACTGCGTCTTTGATGATCTGCGCAAACTCCATAATAGTGTGCTCATCTGGATTGCCCTGAAACCAAAACAACTCATGAATCGGGTTGTTCGTGCAACACAAATTTCTTTTTGAATTTGACTTGAACACAAGATGGTAAGCTTATTGGCGCTTGGATATACGGAACTTATCTCCTTATCGACCAACGAAATCCACTGCAAAAAACTATTTATATATTTATCAACCCAGCTTTGCAATTACTAACCTTTTAATGAAATTCGACATAAGTCTAAAATGTTCTTTCTCCCATCCAGGTCACAACTTTTGTTTAATTGACGAAACAAAGGACTTTCAGATGAAATACGTAGTTAGCGAGTACTACACCAACCTAATTTGTTATGCAAGCACATTATGAACCCTCCCTTCTCCCCTCCCCCCATAATCCTATCCTCTGGGGTACTTAAATCTAAGCCTGTGCTTGATGAACTAGGCCAGGGATTTTGAGTAGGACTGGAGTATGTGCATCTGAAAATTCTCGTGTTCAATCTACTTACTATATTGACAGGCTTGGAATAATTTGCATTCATCAGGAGAATTAGTCCATTGACAAGATCACTGCAATAGAACAACAACAGAAAATGGCTGAAAGAAATATTGAGGGGCCTGACCACACCCTCTCTCTTATATTCTCTTATATTTTCCTTAAATTTGGAGGGTGGATCCCCCCCTCTTCCCCCCGCCCCTTGCTACGGCCCTGGTCCGAATAAGTGTTGGGGAGTTTCAAATATTTTGTTCCCGAATATACAATACACTGTTTGTTTGTTCCGGTTAGTAGTGGGTATATAACAATCTCAAAACTCTCAGAACCAGCCAGGCATCTTTAATCATATTCTGAACATTCTTTACCCTGGAAACCCATTATCTCTGTACGACACTGGAGCTTACGCCGCATTACTGCTCAAATCTCTTTGTTCCTGTTCCCCATTAACTAACAATATAAACGCTACAACTTTTTCAGACATTCCATAATTTCAAGATGAGCTAATGGTCGAAAAAGTTTGTTTTATCAGATTTGTAAGTTTTATCTTTTATCAATAAATATACACAGACTTACCTAACATATTGAAACGATCTTGTCTGCGAGCCTGATCCATAGACCTAAAAATTCGATCCAAAGCAGTGAGTTCTATCCTCTATTGGTTAACAAACCTTTTAGAACTATTTTACTGCAAAAAGAATCCTGGATTATACATTCAGTTCAACGTACCGTTAGGGGTCTGCCTTCCAGCGCCTGCATGATGAAGTTACTCACAACGCGGCCTATGGTGGAACAAACATTATAGAAATAAGTAGCTGTTTTGCTATCATAGTAGAAATACAATAAGTAATTTAATAAGTCCAAGTATCTATATCGCTAACAAGTCTTTCCACCCCCTTCCCGCCTGCGTGTATTTGATAAAGGGTTGATTATTATGACCGATACAAAAGTATTCTTAGTGTATACACCATATCATCTGATAACTTTTTAACAAAGCTCCTCCCCTCTCTAAAAAGCCCCCATCTAGGAGCCTTAGTAACAAGTGAGCCCTGCGTTTACGATGGTTGTGATGGTGGTAGTGGTTTAGTGCCTAGTGATGGTGGTGGTGGTATGTGCTGGTGGTGGTTGTAGTGATATGTTGTAGTGGTGGTTGTAGTGGTAGTGGTGGTGGTATGTGCTGGTGGTGGTTGTAGTGATATGTTGTAGTGGTGGTTGTAGTGGTAGTGGTGGTGGTGGTTGTAGTGATATGTTGTAGTGGTGGTTGTAGTGGTAGTGGTGGTGGTATGTGCTGGTGGTGGTTGTAGTGGTATGTGGTAGTGATGGTTGTAGTGGTAGTGGTGGTGGTATGTGGTGGTTGTAGTGATATGTGGTAGTGGTGGTTGTAGTGGTAGTGGTGGTGGTATGTGCTGGTGGTGGTTGTAATGGTATGTGGTAGTGGTGGTTGTAGTGGTAGTGTTAATTGCATTCGATGAAAGAGAATGCATACTAATCTTGCTGTTGCTCGTGGGCTCAAGCTTGATGTCATCTGTTTTTGAGCGATTTTAGTCTGGCTGACTGGGTGGCACATGATGCCACGACTCCATGTCATTGTGACCGTGGTGGCATGGTGACCAAGAACTTCAGTGAAAATCTCGAACACACTTCACTAATCTCTGATTACTTCTGGTAATAGTGGTAGTGGTGCTAGTTGTGTTAGTGATCGTGGAAGTGTTGGTGGTGGTGGCTGTAGTGTTAGTGACAGTGGTATGTGGTGGTGCTGATGGTGGTGGTAGTGATAGTGATAGTGGTTGGGGTACTGGTAGTAGTAGTTAATTGCAGTGGTTATAACAGCAGTAATTATAGTAATATGAACATAAACCTCCTAGAAACACAGGCTACACCTCAATGGTTGAACCATCGATAACAACTTTTAAAATTCTTTTCAACTAACCATCACTCATGTGCATTCTCGGGCCAAACGTGTTGAATATTCTTGCAACTCTAACCTCAACATGTTCCTGCAAAGAACACAGTCATCAAGCTATGTGTATAGACAGTTTACTTTAAATGTATTGCCCAATCTTCATAGAAATCTGTCAAGTTAAGTGGTTAATGTAACAATAACTTTACAATAAAATTAAGGATAGCATGTTTGTGACGAACCTTTGACGTTATCTAACGTCATTTTCAAGTCAAAAGTTTATGGAAGGCAAAACAAGATTTATGTAGGTGTTCTTGAATACATTTTAAGCCTGGCTGAACCGCACTTGTACAAAACAAAAAAATTTGAAAAGGTGCTTCCATAAATTTTTGACTTGAAAATGACATTATGCAACGTCGAAACGTTATCGTAAACATGTTATCGCTGAATTTTATAGTAAAGTAAGAACCGTCTGATCTGAATCTAACAATATAGTCCCCAGGGAAACAGTTTTGTTTGCCCGAAAGTCCCCATGGTTACATCAAGACTCGAGGAAAAACAAAATTAACTTGTTTCCCGAGGGACTTATACATTATGTGCTTTGTTTTGTATTTAGACTTTCCCTTAAATAATCTACTGCAATAACAAACAAACAAAGACGGCACCGCTTCTTTATTCACAACCGTCAATACTACTGAATGAATGAGTCTTAACTTAATTATAAACGTTTCCAAGTACATGAAAAATAAAATATGCTTTTATTAATTCAATAACGAATACAAACTTATTTAGAACTGTAAAAATTGATGGTAACATTTGATCCAAAAAATGCATGCTCCTGCGTTAAAGTTAAAAGTGGCGTGTCGGGATACATTTGAATTTGAGCAAGGGCACGTGACCACATGAATCAACTAATCACAGTGCTCGTTTTGTTGAGTGAAAGTCTTCGCTCGCAGCAACATACTTGAGATGGGCTCCCTGTGATTTCGACCGACCAGCAAAGATCGTTTGAGAGATTTTTCGTTTGTTCGAAGGGCGAACATTGACAAATAACCTCGATCTCCTGTTTACCGGTTGGAGTCTGGGAACAAACTAGTGCAGCCTTGTGACCCAAAATCGTCTAATCTGAAACACATCCTATGTTTCAACATTAGGAGGCAGAAAAGTCGTCTAAGATGAAAGATATATCTCTAGTTTGAATTCGGCCAAAATAAGCTTTTGAACAATTGAAGATAGCAAGGTCATCTTACTGACATTCTTCGTTGTGTTATTTAATTAAACTGTCATTCATTCCAGAACTACACCGCAAATCAATTGCAACATGGATATTATCCCTCAATGAAAATAAACTGATCAGCATTATTGAAATGACAAGCTCATCAGTTTAAAGTAAATTTGTTCCATTGTGTGACGCGTAAAACATCGGTTATTTGCAACCGGAATAATATTTGTAGACCTGTTGTAATACTCCAAAATATACATTTTGAGAATTAAGAGTAAGAATCTGTACTAATATAAACTATCAAATGCCTGAGATCATCTTCGGTGCCAGCAATTTACTGCCTTGTAATAGGACTTAAAAATAATCTCGTAGCACTTAATTACCATTGGTAACTTCCAGTAATTATTATTATCCCGGCTGGAATTTGACTAGAACATCTATTCCCCCTGACTGAGGTGGAGTTTGACCAGCATGCTCATTTCTCGTTCCCATTTGGACCGGTTTTACAGCTTTATAAGCCAAGAAGTACTAAAACGTTAGGTGGCGCACACTACCTGTTTAGCGTAAGCATAGCACATTGTTTCTGCAGCTCTCTTTCCCTCGTCGTAACACGCCCGCGGTCCTATTGGATTCACGTGACCCCAGTATTCTTCCGTCTGAGGATGTTCCTACCATTCAAAAAAAATCTTGATTTTCAAAACGAGACAAAGTCACAATGTTTTCTTATTCGGAGAAAAAAGTAACCAAAACAACACAACTTGTTCTTTTTTCTGACTTTTAGTTTGTATAATGCTATCTACAGTCTTGAGTAAATAATGCTTTCACTCAAATTAAAATCTTTAGATGGAGCACTTTTCATCTCGGCTGTAACCTTACCTCTGGGTCACCATAAACCTCTGATGTGGAAGCCAATAGCAGCCTCGCACGGACTCGTCTGGCAAGACCTGGAAGAAAACAAGACGTTCATGACAATAATGAAACTGTTTGATATTTTTTTATAACTTTCATTTTCATAAATTAAAATGAAGATATTCCTTTTCATAATTTTCTTCGTAAATATGATGCAAGCAATGAATGAAGAAAAAATATAGCAGCAGCCAGAAAAACTTACAGCACGTCTATAAGTATATCTTCTTAGCTTTTAGTGATTTTTGTTTGCCCCCCTGTTATCAATTTAATTCCATATTCAGCAACCTCGATCTTCATGACAGCTGTGGTAAAGGTTACGTTCCTTTTGTACAATCCAAATCATCTGGATTGTTTGGATTTTCAGTGACAATGTAACGGAAAATCTGAAATCAGATTTTCGGTCTATTGTTGCGCATGTGCACTTAATATACCCACGTAGTAGGCGTAAAACAAAGTCTTGATCTGCTGATTTATCAAATGCAACGAAGGCCTTGCAAGAAATCAGATCGAATCCGAAAAATCCACTCTCGGGACTGGACTCTTCAGATTGCAATCCAAAATCTGATTCATGAAATTCTCTACTAAAGGAACGCAAAAATCCAGTTTTGAATTTATGAATCCGGATTTCAATTTTACAAAAGGAACGGCGTCCCCTTAATGCTGGGTTGCCCAAATAAAAAATGAAAGTTTTCAAAGTGTTTTTCCTCTACTTTGTGTTTAAAGAAGAAAAAAGGCCTTCTGATGGTAAACAAAGGCAAAAATGCATGCAACTATATCATACCTAACATATTTAGTGTTCCTATCGTATTTGTCTTGAGGGTCTGCAAAATCAAAATCTTTCAGCATTAGAAAAGAATTTCCAGTTTTTGCTGTTGAACAAGTCTAATCTGGCATAAAAACTCATACAAAATATCAATTGAGTTAGCAAGCACAAACAGCCAAAAACCAAAAGAAATGAAAATTGTTAAATATGAGCTGCTAAAATATGTTTCCGTAATCAATAGCATTTGTAATTCTCTGATCGAAATCAAGAGTTGCCAAGGTGGTCTTACATTTCGCATTTAAAGCCAAATTGGTAGTCAAACAGAAGACGATTCTTTTCCAGATGACTTAGTTTAAAGGTTCCACATACAGTACTAACTTTACTAAGAATATCGGAAGTAGAGATATTGGTCTGTAGTTAGAAAATAACTCATGATCTCCGCTTTTAAATAAATGGGTGTATGACTTTTGAAATTTTTATTTCGTCTGGAAATATACCTGTTGAAATTTATGTGTGAAGCTACGAGAGAAGCTGAGAATTAAATTCAGCTGTCCTCTTTATGTAAACAATTGGTATTCTGTCATTGCCAACGGCTTTATGAGAATCAAGACTATGTAATTCATCCAAAAAGTTCAAGTGTGAAATTTCTGGCAGTGTTAGACCTTTAACACGTTTGACTTGGAACGCTTGTCACTGAATTTATGTTTGAGAATGTCGAAGAAGAAATTAATTTGAGTAGAACAAAAAAAAAACAAATCTGGCATAACTCTTGGGCAGTGTAACTGACCTGGCTTGACTGTTACACTACAGCAGAAGGACGAATAATAACTTACATTAACTTTATATAAAGTTACAAAATACATTTAGCTTGAAGCTGTTTTACAAGTATGTCACTGTAAAACTGCATTTAAATTAGAGTAAAAGTAACATGAACTAAGATAAAACATCAGAGTAATAGACATAAGATATACACCAAAAAGTCATGTTTATAATAGTAATGAGACTGCACATCTTTTCTAAACTACGCTGTTAATGTTGTGTAATCGAAAATAACCTCATTAAAACTATTATCTATGTGGTCTAACCTATCTGAGCTATGCTAAACTAATCGAATATAACATAATACAAACTAACACGTTGCACCATGTGCTGGTAGGGAGACAGACAGTTATGCCGTTCTAAAGAAGCCAAGTAAGGCCGAAACAATTGCTAACAATCAAGCTCGAAAAGATTTTTTAAGGCCGGTCCATTACAGGCTTAGTTCCTTCTGACCTTTTTTTTTACCAGGTCATTAAAATGTCATTTTACTGCCTGTCTCCTTGCCAGCAGATATGTGCAACATTTCAGATTTTAAGTCATCAGCCAGCTGATCCCACAATCACTACGCTTATAATATAAACTAATTTAATTTACCTCGCTAAAATCTCTTGAATCATATTTTCAAATCTAAAATTAAAATTAGAATTTTCGCTTTAAATTTGAAATGATATACCTTAATTGGGTTGTACATGTAATGAGGAGGCGAGGCTGGGGACGCCAGGTGGTAAATCTGATCAACTGTTGAGCAAAGACACATTGCATTGCATTAAAGTAACAACAAAGGGTCATGAAAATATGATAAAGTACATGGCTGCCAATGATTTTGTCCATCTTTCAGACATTTGCTCATCAAGGGCCCGGTTAACGTTACAATCAGGAATTTGTCCATGCATAAGTGCTTGGTTATCTGTTACTAATTTCAACATTGTATAACATTAATTAAATCCTATAACGCACCGTACTACTATCAAACTAATTAGTATTTTTTGTCTTGTAATAAGGTTACCTATTCAGGATATTTATGTGCATACATACATACGTAATACTATACGCGACGTATAGAAATTTATTTTCAAAGCATTCACAATAATATAAAATTATTCCAGAACCTATACATTATCTTGGCATCATACACATTTTCTGTATAGGTAATCACGCGACTTCCTGTTCAATTGGAAATAATTTGCACGAGAGTCCGTAGGGCGAATGCAATTTAAGCTTTTTGAAAACCACACGAGTTTCAAAAAGGAACGAAAAAGCCGGTCGTGTGATCACTTTTTAATAACATACACAACAAAATTACAGGGCAAGTATAGAAAGATTTTTTAACAAGTATAAAAGGAACCAGCATCAAAGTATTAACAAGAGTAATCGTAGTTGAGGTTGAATTCATAATCATAGTCGCCATCGCAAACGTAGTCGAAGTCGTAGTAGTAATCGAATTTGAAACCATATTCACGGTAGTCGTAGTCGATGTATTCGTAGTAGTTGTAATTATAGTCGTAATCGTAACCGTAGCAGTCGTAGTAGTATAATTGCAGTCGTAATCCAAATCGTCGTAGTCGAAATCAAAGTTGCAATCGTAGTAGTCATCGTAGACGCAGTAATCGTAACCGTGGTCGCGGTTGAAGTCGTAGTCGCGTTGTAGTCGAAGTTTTAGTCATAGTCGTAGTCGTGGTCGAAGTCGTAGTAAATTGCACTGAATTACCTCTTTTTGCACTGTATTTACGAAAAATAGCAATGTTCTCAACCAATCAGAATCGAGAAATTTTGTTGTGTATATTAATTATCTCCAAATCACTTATTTAAAAGATTTGCCAAGGTTGCCAAGAAGGTTCTACTTTATACATCGTGCTATCATCGAACCAAACTCTATTCATTTTGGCACGGTTATAACAAGGCCACAGCACGAAGCCGATTAATATATCGCACCAACACTGCAGCAAAATTGGACTACATCACTTAAGAGCTACATTACACGAATTACAATTCAAACCATACTCCAAACATTGTAAGATTATTTTGAAATTGAGTGCAGTAATTTGGCACGATGTATAAATTGATTCATACACATTCCGCATGATCATTTTGACCATGCTATCTTCTGGTACAGCTGTTAATTAGGGCTGGGTTGTTCCGGCAAAGGCTGCATGGTTAACTTTAACCCTGGGTTAAGCCAAAATTCAAGCAGTACCGTAAACACTCTAATAAGTCCCCCTCCCCCCTCTCTAATAAGCTCCTCCTTCCCCCTACACCCTCCCAACACAAAGACGATGGAGCTAAAACATAAGGCGTCTTGTATCAAAATACATTTTGTCAACAGTTACATCTGATTCAGCTTTTGGAAAGCGCTGATTATAACGCAAGAGGACACAGAAGCACTAGATGCTATTACATGTGTTTGGTAACCGGACTTTATGTTATGCTTGTCTTTGGCTATAGGCAATTTTTAAACAACCCCCTTTTCTAATAAGCCCCCCGTTTGGAAGGCCTAAAAATAAATAAGCCCCCCCCGGGGGGCTTATTATTGGAGCGTTTAAGGTAATTTATTCTCTAAGGAAGGGTTTACGGGTTCTTATGAAATTATTAATTTGGGTACCCGAATTAAAATGGGTACCCAACTAGTTTAGCTCATATAGGTATTTCGGGTAGCCAACTACTATCAAATAGTTTTATTTATTTTTGATTTGTATTTTATGTAATGCACTTAAAGTGGAAATAAAATGTCTGTCTGTATGAAATACTGTTTAGGTTTTCCATGTAAGAATGCAAGCAATAACGAAGGTTAAAAATTTAACCCGGGGTTAGTGCTAATTGGCCTTTGAACAACTTGAACCAGGGCATCAATTTATACATCGCGCTTTGACCGTGCAACCATCGCCCAAAACAGATGTAAATAATTAAAATTTAACTTAGTTCGGTGCGACGAGGGCGTGATATATAAGCTAGGCTTAAACTGCTTTAATTACTACAGTGGGTGGTAATAACAGACTTCATTCAGCTGAAGAATTTATGGAAAAGCGTTTAGTGGTTAAACACAGAATCCTCTCACCTTCTAACAGCAACGGCTCTACCACGTCATGGTTTAAAAGTTCAAAATTTTCATGGCCTATCCTAGAAGCATAAACCAATGAGGCAATTCTAGTATTGTTGTGAGATTGGACAGCCAGTACACGGTTTATTTCCACAGCTATATAAAGTCATTATGGACAAACTAAACTGACATTTTTAAAAAAAGCCCCGACCAAATCGCAATAGATTAAACTAAAGATAGCACCTTTGGATCAATGGGTGATCGGAAAGGGATAGCAAGAAGTATGATTTTTGCAAACCGTATTCGTCGATATTGCCAACATCGCATCTTGAACTCCCAAAAGCTCGTGTTGCTATTGTCGCTTTGCTCGTTTCATTTTATTCGCAACGACTGTTTTAGTGCTCGTTTCGATTTGTTGTTTTGGGTTTTAGTACATGCCCTAAGCAGATGCGTGTGTTCGAATAATGAGTTTTCCAGCTATCGTTTTTCAACAGAACATCATAACTTTTTAGTAATCCCTTGTACTTTAGTTAATAGTAAAATTTTAAATCAGCATATTTATTTGGATGACTGTTGTTACTGCCAGGAAAACAGCAGTTGTATTTCATGATCTCGATCAAAAACTACTCCTCACTACTACAAACTGGACTCTCGCGTCCCCTGTAACGATTCCAAAAGCCTTAGCGAAACAAAACTCGACCCAGGCTGCAACTCGTTTCTAAAGTGGCCCTTTGTTTAGACCCAATATCTCCCCCTGGTCAGGATATTATTGGTACTAAGGTACTAACTTACCAGTGTTCAATATTTCTTTTCCTTCCAGTAAAAAAATTATCTACAACTGTAACCTAAAAGGAAAATGAATCACAAATATTGAACATTTTTTAAAATACTTCAAAGTAAATCAGAATCAAAAACTTCATGTAAAGAAGATAGTAAATTTTAGAAATGGCTTGGAGGTACAAGATAAAATTGACAATCTAAGAACAAGTTCAAGGAGTGGACATTTTAATGCTCCTGACACCTGCCATCTGTCTGAAGTACCAGTTTATTGTATTTCCTGTGGTATGAAAAACAATAAGCATGCTTATTTTACCTCGTGACCTGCCATCATTAATGCATCTGTCAAATGTGAGCCTACAAAACCAGCACCGCCGGTGATCTGCATCATGTCCAGAAAATAAAATAAAAAAAACATCAGCCAAATAGAAGTAAGTTGCTACATATTTAGGCATGACCTGGCCTACTGATCTACCATGATAAAACCTGAATTATAAAGATCAGTCTACCAGTTAAAAAAAAATGCATAATTTCCAGTTCAGTCCTAAAACATCCCTGACTTCAAAGGCATACATTTCAAGAAATATGGATAACCATACCTAGCTAAACTAAATTTGTAGCAAAAGTAAGCTAAATTAACTTTGTCTTCTTATGAGAAAAAATAAGCGTTTGCAACAAAAGTCAGTAATTGAAAGTAATTTAAAACTTTTTGTTGTTGTTTTGACACATACCTAAAAATCAGTAGTGGTAACCACTTTATATTCAACTCACCAATATTCTCTTTCTATCTTTCTCTGATAAATATCTAACTGGAGGGTACTTCTTCTGGCTGTTAAATTAAGAAACAAACTATTAAAGATAAGAAAAAGGCTATGGATAGCTGTGAGCCAGTTGCTTAACCCAAGAGAAGCGCGTTTTCTATATGACCTCAAGTCACATGCGTATTTTGGGGACCCGGAAATCCAAGATCCCGGGTTTTTTTTACAGAATCGTGAAGTTGAGATATAAGATAAACATACTGCCAAACTTCGTGATCAAATACATTGAAGTATGTTTTTTCGAGGCTCAACGCTGGTGTTTTTGTCCCCCATTAATCGAGAGCGAACCACGTTGAGCACAATCAACGGATATGACGTCGATGACTCAACCCGTGCCGCTCTCAAATTAACTACATCGTATACAGAGAGGCCAAATGGTTTCTTTCGTTGTTTTATCACCATAATATTATTTTTTTGTGTGTTTGGCCTATGGTTGGCATTATATACGTAGTTTTGGTTGTTCCGAGTTGAGTCATTGACGTCATATAGCAATTCGCAACTCTGTAATGGCGGACGCATTTTCACTGAGTTCAGCGGGAAAATAAACGCACTCGCAGAGCTCCTACACAATTTATTATTCTAGAGTGTTAATTCTCCTTCTAATCTGTAGATTGGCAAAATGTTGAAAACGTTTGCACTTTAACCATGAAAGAATTTGATAGTGCAACAAAGGTACAAAAAGAAGCTTCCAGAACCATCAAGAAAATATGAGGAAAAGAAATAATAATTCTTGAAAAACAAATTTAGAACTTTACCCACAATCGAGCTACTCTTAAACTTTCTCAAAGACTTTATCGAATACTGAAAAAAATGACTTTTGAAGACTTTTCAAGGTCCCTGTAACATTGAAATTTAGTGATGGCAAAGATCACCGAAAACATTGACATTCTGATGTCAGAGACATTAATTGAAAATGGTTCTTTTAAGAGTTTAAACTATTCTAAAAACGATTGTTCAGTTTCTACAAGACAACAACAATTAAAGTTTTTAAATTGCTAGTTAATGAATTTACCTTGTTCCCATTTTCTCTAGTCTTGTTAATCTAAGATCTATTGGTTTAATTGCATGAGAAAACATCTAAAAAGAAACAAAAAAAGAGTTGATCATATACTGTTAAAAAGTAATACTGAACATTGTTATTAATTTGCAGTACCGTATTTTCTGACGTATAAGTAAAATTGGTGTATAAGTCGACCCCTATTTTTTGGGCAAAATGTCCCTGACTTTTTTCACTTCCGGTGAATAGGTCGATCCCTAAGGTTCCTCTTGTTAGGTGCCTTGAAAAGCACCGCAAAAAGCCAGCAAAATAAGTTACGAAAAGACAAACAAATTAGCAACTAAACAAAAGTTGAAAATAATTAAGTTATTGGTCATTTTTCTTAATGCATTCGCTGGCTCCTAAAGCAGCCGTTTTTTAAGCTTTCTAAGTTACAAGCCAATGCAATCCTCTTCATGCATCACTACTCTCGCCAAAGAGTTCCAGATGATCTGTCATCGTAGATGTCTTGTTCATAAGCAGCGATTATTTTTCGTCTTAAACCTGCACACATTTCAGAAACTTAAAATTGTCATCTGTGTATAAGTCAAGGTCAATTTTTGGGGCAAATTTTAGGTCTTAACCTAAGTCTCGACCTATACACAGAAAAATATGGTGCCTAATTTTCAATATATTTAAATCTTAACTAGTAAATAAATCTAGGTTTCATTTGACAATGGGTTCATTGACGAGATAAATCTAAGGAAAATGCACACCCCTTAATTAAGGTATAAATAATTATCCATACACAAAGTCAGAAAGATATATAATTATATGATTATAAGATCTATGCATGTTGATTTATAATTGAATCAATAGGAAAGTATTAAGATATTTTCTAATCTTATTTAAATCCTCTCATCTTTTTAATATTTAGGCAATAGTTGGGAGTCGTTTCAAATGTTCTTTATCTAAAATATTACGTAAATATTTACATAAGTGTGCATCATGTGACTACATCTGAAGGCACTATCTGTTTTCACAGTGAAAACTATTTATAAATAATAACAAAATACAACACAAAAATAGAAGTGGAATAAACTGGAAAAATAGTTTAACTCAATAAAACTAATGCTGTTAGCATTCAACAATCTGTGTTTACCTCTATATTGTATGCTTCTAAATCTCTTCTTATTCTTTCAATTAGCTTTTTGGACAACCTGAAAAAGTCAGCAACCATCATTGCCTTATAAATCTTTGAAAGTTAATGGCAAGGCTATTAAGACATCTACCTTGCTTTGGAAGGAGAGGCCGACACCATAACCTAGACACCAATATGATTAACCACAAGAAGTAAAAATACCCAGCCTTGTAATAACAATCTAATACTAATAACTTTTATTATCCAGCTATATAATAACAACTCAACTAACCAGCCATAAAACAATAAATACTAGCAACATCCAGTTATATAAGATTAATTAATAATTCTTAAAAACTGAATCATTTGATAATGCATTTCTATGTTTTGATTGGCTTTGTCATTATGGTATATGAGCCATTATACCATAATCTACAAATATAGTAAGCATATGTTACCATCATCTTCAAATTAAAAGAAAATTTGAAAATTTGAGAAGATTTTTCAAATTTTGGGGGTGTTTTAAATAAAACGATTATTTCACTCTGGCTTTTTGGATGTGGGAACATTAAAGCCAGTTTGGTGCTGTATTTGCCTCATTAGCTACTATACCATCTCAAATCCAATGCACACTCATGGAATAATTGTTAGCTACCAATATTACCCAGTAATACAATAATAACTACCAAATAAATGTTACCCACCTATCAAATATTAATAACTGAAATTTCCCTGCAATTTAACTATAATTACTAATAATATTTTACCCAGCCACTTAATAATTCTTATAAACACTTCCCAGTCATTTAATAACAACAAATAATATTACCAAGACATATAATACTGTAGTTGTTAACATTGCCCAACAATTTAGTAAAATAAATTAATACATTAACAAGCCATTTAATAATATAAATTACTTACACCAGCTAACTAACTTTAAATATTTTTATTTGTTAAAATGTTTAATAAAATTACTCGCCATTTAAAACAACAACTGCAGCTGGACGCTATGGTATACAAGATCTGAGATCAAGACCTAAAATACCAGGACACCAAACAGAGATTTTAAGTTGAAAATGTAAGCCATTTTGTAAGAAAATCTGAGATTGCGAGACAGATAAAAAAAAGTAGGAGACCTCAAGATGAGATTTCCAGAACTATAGCTGTAATTTACAAAGAGTTTCATTTTGAAGGGGCCACTGGCTACCCCTGTTTGCTTTCACCATACTTAAACACATTCAGTCACATTGCATTAACTCTTGCCTAGCCTGGCAGTCCACAACTCAAACCTTTTAGAGATTTTATTGATTCTCAATGACTTTGTCATAGTTTTTATAAAAACTCACATCAAGGTTTTAAAATAATTATAAGGTTTTTTAAAAATGCACTTCTCAGAATATCGACTTTGAAAATCCCCTTTGGGTAAAACAATAAGGAGTGTTTGTCTGTAGTTAGAACTTCTCCTTTTCCTAGAACTGACAGTTCTAACACTTTTTCCCACAAGAAAATAACCCAAATCAAAGAAATCCCATCTTATTTGGAACTCTTGAATAAATATTTCAAAAAAATCCATCAAATGAAATAATCAATGTGCAACAAACTAATCTGTGACAACCTTGCTATCATGATATTAGACTTAATCCCACCTATCCACCCTCCTTGCATTGCATTAACAAATATATTTACACATCTTTACTGCCCTTCAGATGTCAATAGAGCTAGTCCACAGGAAACAAAGTTTGAAACATTTACTGAATATGTGTATTAATTGCTAGGGTTAACTGAATCAAAATTCCTTTCTACCACGAATCCTAAACCATGGTAAGTTCACACTAAAGCAAACGCCATTGTCATTTTTCCTTGGGATTTTCAGATTGCTAATTTCTCTCCTCAGCGAATCTATTTCATGTTTTGTTTCAGTTTGCTTCCTTTCATACTCCTGTACAGATTTTTCAAGTTGGCGTCTCTTCTCCTTTTCCTCACGAATATGTTCATCTTTCACAGCCACTTCACGTGAGTGTGAAGCTTTTGTCTCAACAAGCTCATTTTCTGTATCTGCACGCTTCTTGTTCTCTTCCTGATAGGCTCTTTCTATTTTAATTATTGCACGTTTTTGCTGCAAAATGTCTTGAATATGGCTTTGGAATCGCTCGATCTCACTCTGCACGAAACAGCTCTTTTGTACAACAGCCATAGCAGCTTTGTGACCATTCTCTAGGGTGGAATGACTTAATGAGAGCAATGGTTTTACAGTGTTGTCAAAAGCCTTTTGGCATACTTCTTTCTCAAGCATCAAGTAAGCATTTGGCAACTCTATCCACAAATTTCCATTCATAGTATTCACCAATGTTTTAGCTAATTTAACAAGATAACTGCCATCTACTTCACCCCCTTTTGGGCGTTTCTTGGCAGGAAAGGAATGAAAGTCTGTGACTATCTTCTCAATGCTTCTTCTGTAAGGCGAGTGGATAAGCAGGTGAAAGTTTTTAAGGATATCATTTGTTGCATGAGGTAAAGATAAAACTTTGATCTCTCGCCCTTTCAAATAAGATGCCAAAAACTTCCTCTCTTCATCCATACCATCTCCATGAGTGGGCATGGTAACTTTCTCAATTATGGTCTGTTGGAGGGATCTTCTGTCATCTTGGCCTAGGGGCTCCCTCACAATAATCCCCAAACATGGAAACTGTAAAGAAGCAGTTTCTTCTCCAAAGATAAGTTCGCTTAGCCTTGTTATACGGTAAAGGAAATCCTGTTCATGATTTGTAAGTGTCCCTCGCACGAACAACACCATCGCTGATGACATGAGAGCAGCAAACATACTGAGTTTTTCAGTAACCTTGTCATCTTCAAGATCAGTTCCCTGTACATCTAAGAGCAGGGTACTGCCTTGAGCGTGTTGTACTGCAGACACCCAAACACCACGGGTGCAAGGGTCTGTAGAGTCACTCGTGTCAAAGGCTTTATCAAATATCTTCAGCTGATCCCCGTCCCAAAAGTGTCGGATAAAGTTCAAGTTTGTTGATTTGCCTATCCGCGAATCGCCAACTGCAGATATGACAACCAGGGATTGTGTTTGGTC
Organism: Hydrozoanthus sils; assembly: GCA_027575215.2. Taxonomy (NCBI): domain Eukaryota; kingdom Metazoa; phylum Cnidaria; class Anthozoa; order Zoantharia; family Hydrozoanthidae; genus Hydrozoanthus; species Hydrozoanthus sils. Next base: position 38,648 of record JAOBRD020716441.1, read on the forward strand.
GAATATTTCCTTTAGACCATCGTCATGTAGAGAATAAGACTTGGTTTCTGAGTTGTATTCTAGCAGTTGCTTCGCCTGCACTTTTTTTCCAGTGATGAACCTCATACTCAGAACAACACAGATCAGCAACAAACTCATAAGCTGCATTCTTTTCCTGGTAGAAAAGACACTCATTGTGGAAGAAAAAGAAAAAGAAACTCAGTCAAGTGATATAACCCTAACAGAATCAAGAAAATGGCCTATACGGCCATAACACTTTTTCACGGGTTCTGAAATAAGAACAAACGGAATGAACTCCAAGCAAATCTTCCGATGAGAACAGCCTAAAAAGCTTTATAGCTCCACAATGAGCTCAATGATAAAAAAAGGGAAATATCAGCAGTTTCTTCGCGGCTGCAATGCACGTGGCTAATTCTGGGAATTTTCCCGATGATCCGTATGAGTGGATTCCGCGGACATGTTTACGCGTGACGAGAGCAGAGAAAATACTTTATTTCTAGCGCGATTGACTCCGATATAGCAAAAAAAATAGAGCTACAAGTATTTGCGTTTGTTTCTCTTGATTAAGGAAATAATTAACGCTTAGTTCCGAAAACGAATTCGTCGGACAAATAGCTACTAAATCAAATTCTTGTTTCTCAGAATTGGGTTCGGGGAGGTTTCCCTTCGAAGAAAAATAAAAGGTAATTTTCCCGGATATATTAACGCGTGACCATGCAAAGCGAAACCAGAAGCAAAACTTTTAAATGTGTTAAGCGCGATATTTTCTGAACATATTTTAAAATGAAACGACGATATAAACCACAACAAGTATAAGCATGATGCGAAAGTTTTTCTGCTTGGATAAATAGTGTGAAACTGAAAGAATTATTCCAGTTTTCAGAATAATGCCTTCGAATATAAACGTATATTTTGCATCATGAATTCGTTTTGTCTTAACTCGATAACACCACGTGTTCAGTTCCGAATAGGGGTTCGTTGAAGAAACAATTTTCGTTACAAAATAAACTTTTGTTTTCTCAGAACTAGGCTCGGAATACCTAGGGGTTTTTTTCCCTTCGGATGTTGCAATTGTACCGTGGAAAATTAAGGTTAACAACTCCAGGTGTCAATCAACAACGAAATTAATTACACGGTTGTGTGTTCTGGGTTTTCCCCGACGGCATTACCTCATTTCTTAGAATTCATTCACAATGGCGTAGCATTGTTTCAAATAGTCTGATAAACTGAAACCTTCCATCGTTTAAAGCTTTAAACTCAGTGAGGTTTCACAGTTAGTGCTAGTCAAGAACTCGGGTCAACTTCACAATACGTTCGGTCATGTTTGTTTTGGCCGTTGCAGCTTTGGCGGTCTGTTGCTGCAGAGCCGAGAAAGCGGTGCAACTACTTATGTACAATGAAACTTCAGAAAAGTTCCTACTACAAAACAAGGCTCTAAACTTGATCTCAGATCTAAAACAACCAATTCAGGTTGTCTCAGCCGTTGGTGATGCCCGCATAGGAAAATCTACGTCCCTGAATTTTGTCCACAAACAGTGGACAAACCCGCTTGCTAAACAGATAGTGGAAGTATTTTCGACAAGCGACTCGTTTGAACGATGTACACAGGGTATCTGGTTAACCGCCTTGAACCTAACACACGGGTCTGTGGTGTTACTGGATGTAGAAGGGACGGATTTAGGAAACGACGCAGTAACTGACCATCTTAGTATATTTACAGCCCTAATGTCATCAGGAATGACTGTATTCGCACAGGATACAGTGACCAACCATGTCATAGAATTCTTATACCGCGTTTCGCGGCTGAGTGAACTGATCTTTAACAAAACTGAACGCTTTGTCGACAATTTCCCTTGGTTGAGAGTCGCTCTGAAAACAAAGCTAAATCCGCCGGAAAATTTGAAAGAATTCGTTGTTGATAAGCTGATAAGGCCCACTCACAATGACGGATTGGACAAAAGTAGAGAAAAAATTGCCATTTATTTTCCAGAAAAACACATCGCAGCCAGTTTGGTACCAGTTGTCTCGGACTCCAAATTTTTCAAGGATTATGAAAGCTTGGAAAAAATCGGCTACGTTGATGGAATGCAAAACCTTGCGAATGAGTTAAAGCAGTTTCCATGGAAACGGACCCTCGGCGGAGGATTGATGGATGGGCTTCATTTAAAGTTGCTGGCCACGAAACTAACTGAAACCATGAACAAGGAATCGTGGCTTGAGTTTGGCAATGTTTACTTAAATGTGGAGAAATATGTTTGCGCAGGAAATTATGAGAAGTTCATTAACCCGCTGTTAAATGAATCTGCGGACGCTATTGAGCGTATGAAGGGCGAAAGACTCAAGGCTTTTGAGGAGGGATGTGCGTTGAAGGGTCTTCACAATCAGACCCGCGTGGAATTGCAGGTAGTTCAACTGACTACTAATGTCCTAAGCTCTTCTATGACTAAGAGAAATTGTTGTCTTGGCGTGTACATGCCCTTTGGCCGGGGGGGGGGGGCGAGGACTCCCTTAGAAATTGATACGTAGATGCTGGCGGGCCCTAAGACCCTTGCCAACCTTGTTAATTTCAAAATGCCACCGTACATTAGAGTCGGATTTTGAACTATACTTTTACAGGATTAATTATAAAGATCTATTAAAACAGTGTCATATGAAAATGACATTTATTAACATCAACATCTCTTTTTCTCTAAACTTCAACAAGCTTGAGTTTTCGTTTCTTAAGGATGTGGTCTAACTTTTAGAATCAGAAAAAAGTACCTCAGTTATTTTATGCATACCTTTTGGGGTCATTTTCAAGGCTGTCCGTCGAGCGTCCCTATCCATACCCTTTAAGGAGCCCCCCTCCCCTCCCTCCCCCGGGCCTTTTTGTAGGCAGCGCAGTTGCCGAGTGGCAAGTGCCGTTCAACACGTAATATATATATACCTTTGTGTTGTGTCCTTGAACAAGTAATTTGTTTCCACTCGACTAAGCGTAAAGGAGTACAAGCTTCTCCTGGGGACTAACCCGCAAAAGGCTAGTGTCTTGCCCAGGGGGAGTTAAAGAGTACGAGCACCACTCTAATGGATCATTAGGTTTTACAATTATAGAAATGGTTTAGCTAGCTTTAGTATACCTGAAACGCAGTATCATTGGTCGTACAGCCGAGTAGCGGGTTTAGGTCTTTAAACTTGTCGGTGTTTGACAAGATTCAGCTGATCTGAACTTTTTTATATAGAGTCAAATTTTCTTGCGTCAGCAAGACAAAAGGAAATTCACGAAGTACAGTATTAACCATATAAAATCAACTTTTAAAAATATTATTTCACTTAAAAATATATTTTCATTACAAATATTTCGAAATATTTTCAGAGGATACAAGCAGTAACATAATAACTTTTCTTTATCAAACAGAAACTCGTTGCTACAAAACGAGAGCTTGAAAGGCTACAAAAGAAATTAGAGGAAGAACAGAAAAACCTGCAACGGGCGAAAGAAGATCACCTAGCATTGGTAGAGAAGCACAAAAAAGAGATGAGCGAGAAAGACGTAGCGATCAACAACGAGAAGCAAAAGAATAATGCCTTGTTTGATAAGCTAGACTCAATGCAAAAGAAGCACACGGAAGAGATGAATATAATACAGGATCTTAAATCACAAGTTAAGAACCTCGAGAGAGCTCTAGAAAAAGCAAAGAATAGCGGCGGTGGTATTATGGGGTTTGTTTCGGGTCTTGCTATGGGTGCAATCGCAGCAGGGCTTAGTGATTCACGCCTCAAACAAAATATTACATTTCTTGCTACGTCGGAGTTCGAGTGTTTGGGGCTGCATGGCGTTCAGTGGGTGTGGAAAAAAGACGCCAGTCAATTTGGATTGACAGGTAATGGACGGGGCGTGATAGCACAGCAAGTTGAGAAATTCTATCCTGAAGCAGTTCAATCAGGAACTGATGGTTACAAGAGGGTGAAATACGGATTGCTGATGTTGTACAGAAAATATTTGTGCCACGGCTAGTGACGAAAGCGGAGCACCCGGTCGGAGATACTGTTTGAAAGCAGGCAGTTTTGAGTTCCAAATATCAAAAGCCAAGCAAAACAATTTTACATTTAGCGGCAATTTTCGTTTTCAAAATAGAAAGGAAACATTTTATTTGACTGTAGCTTACTCTTATAAATATCGACATATTTTGATCAAGAACTGTTTCTTATGTCTCTTCAGTGATAAATAAACATCTTTGTGATTTAATTTATTGCAGAGGCATTCAGCCTCAACGAAATAAGAACAGCATTGCTCTCAGTTTCTTCGTGAACATTTAGAATAAAAAAACCTAGCGGCCATTCTGAAAGTACGTTTTTTTTTATATGCTATATAACAGTTAATGACCACATGTAGTTGTTATGTGAGCTTGACTCAGCCTTGGTAAAATCTCTGACTGCCAAGCGTGAAGCCCAAGGTTTGATCGAGGGTTAAGCGCCAACCCCGTGAGGGGGGGGGGGGGGGAATATACTCTTTATGATTGGGGTGGTAGCTAGGTACGACCGTCGTACTTTTCAGGGGTTGTTAGAAAATACGGTGTTAAGCCAAGAGCCTTGTATTTTTTGGGTTGAAAAACGCGCAGCTATTAGACTGCTTGCAGTCCCTTGTTTTAGTAAATTTGCGTACTGATAAGAAGTTTTGACAAAAGTCCTTTTGCAAACGTCCTATTAAAAGAGCACCTTTATTCATTGTGTACCAAGTTGGGCGCAACACGGGGGGACTTAGCGCCGACCCTTTAGCTAGAAAATGTGGGGAAACTGAAATGTTAACTTTCAGTTGGTATTTTTTTAAGGCAATTTTCAACCGAGAGGTATTTTTAGGGTGGAAAATTCTTGTTCCTCTGTATTTTCTAGGGTTTTTTTGGGGACTTTTCCGACGGTCATCCTACCCTTTTAACCCGGAGCACCCAACCCCCGGGGATTGAAAATTTGTTCGGCTTTCTTTCGATGCAACGTCTGCATCGCAGGCTAAATGTATAACTGCAGTTTGTCTCAGGTGATTGTTTTGGGGCAAGTTAAACGAATCGACCCTAGAAATTGAACCATAGCTAGAAAACGGATTTTAAATAGTGTTTTTGATTTTGTACCCATCATCAAAAACAATGCAGCAGTATGCCAAATTTGAAATTTTCCTGGATATATTTACTACCTGAACTGATTGCGAGAACATTTTTGAGGTTCTAAAATCTGTTGCTGTCATGTTAAATGTAGAAAAAAGCTACAGTATGTGTTTGCATTCGTTTCCCACGACATGTTCAGTTCCAAAATAGAACTGATCAGAGAAACAACTTGAACCTTGTTTTTTTTTTTGAACGGGGTAAAAAAAATAGGGAATTTTCCCACTGAACAATCAAAACACGTGTCAGTGATACACATGGACAAGTCAAGCGAAACTAAAATTAGAAATGATCATATAACCCGGGTTTTCCCCGGTAACGCCAACTAACGGAATGTAACGCCAGATAAACTAAGGCAAAATAATAATGGCTTCAAGAAGCTAGTGTTTGTTCTTTCAAGCAGTCTTTCTGCTATAACAAGAGCCATGACACCTCTTTAGAAATATGCCAAGTCTTGCTCGTGGCTTACACTACACGCGCAAGTAAAGGACACAAAGAATTTTCTTTTTTAAATTTATCTTCTTTGCCCAAAAATGTTTTCAGTCCCACTTTACAAGTTTCAGTTTCAATATTGTAATCTGTATACATTCCCTCTTGGGTATAAACGACTATCATGTAAAACAGTTTTTATTTAAACTGATAGGTATGTAATTTTTACGTGTTTTAATCCTAAGGCTAAAACTCCAGACCCAAATCAACAGAACATTCTTTGCTGAATGACTCAGCTAGTACTGAGATACAGGAAAATATATTTCTGCAAAGTTTATGACTGTAGTAGCATGATAGAAGTAAGAGAACGAAGACACTTTTAATACTCTTTTTTTTATATTTAAAAATATAGTTTTTATCTATTAAAACCAAGAACATTTAATGAACAAGTAGTTACGGTCTCATCCTAGGCCGTATTAGAAAGCTCTTTTAATTTCGATATTGCAATGTGCAGGGCCAGACGAGCGGGGTAGTTAAGGCACAGTATTTCCCTTGTTATCCTTTGTTGTGAAACATACACATGGAAAGAGACGCGATTGCAATTGCAACGCACCAAACAGCTTGAAATTCCATTTCAAAGAGAGCAATCGAGCATGTCAGAGTGCAGATCTGTTGTATTTTAGGAAAGAGGAAGAATAAAGCTCACTACAAACATAAAACTGTCTCGGAGCGACTTTTTTCCTTTTATTGTCCATAATGTTTTTGTCAACAAATTGACAGTCATAAACCGACAACAGAATAAAACCAAAAATTCTCAGTCATAAGAACTTGGTCCGTAATAGTCTGTTTTTGTAGCCTGGTGAGAAATTTCAATGTATTGAAACATTACAAATATCCGGACCGCGTTTTCGAAACATTTGCGGTCGATCAATTAGATCATCGCACCCAATTACACGCTGAACACATTCTTACTGATGGACGATAAATTAAAGAAACATTAATTCTTGCTTAGAAAAAGCTTAGTCATAAATTTTGACACATGTGGCACTTAAAGTCTGTCTCAAAAGTTAAAATGGGAAAATTACCGTTGTCTCGTCACGGTTCCAGGAATAAGGGGCTTTTCCCTTAATTAATTTGTGCCGGACGGGTTTCCGGGAAATTCTCTTTCTAAGCAGCATTATAAATCAGTTTTCTTTGAAGTCCTGCTTCATTCTGCTGCTCCACCGTCGAGGATTTTTCTGTCAAGTTTATTGCAGTGTTAAATCCAAGCGGAGTTGTCGAGCATGAAATTGTCAACTTTTCTCGGGTTTGTGCTTTCCTGTTTTATTCTCGGACTAAACACTGCTGTGGCTACGGAAGAAACCAAAGCAAAGCAGCTTCTTCTCTACAACCAAACGAGCCACTCGTACCAAATCGTTGAAGAAACTGTGCACCACCTTCGTACCTTAAAGTCGCCCATTAAAATCCTGTCAGCCATTGGTGATTCTCGAGTGGGGAAATCAACAAACCTTAATTTTATCCGTTACTTCTGGAATGGAAACGGTTGGACACCGTTTGTTGAGACATTCAACACAAGCAATACAATGGACGCATGTACCAAGGGCGTTTGGTTGTCTTCGATTCAGGATCAAAGCACTGGAGGAAGCACCGTGTTTCTTGACGTTGAAGGAACGGATTTAGGAAACGAAGCAGTAACTGATCATTCGAGTCTGTTCGCGGCAATGCTCTCTTCTGGAATAACTTTGTTTGCAAATGAAATGGTAAAAAACCACAATATCAACTTTCTCTATCGGATGTCACGGCTTACTGACGTGATATGGGAAGGAAAAAATGCCAAGAACTTTCCCCCTTTAAAAGTTGTTCTCCGAGGGAGCTCTAAGCATACTCCCGGAGTGACGCTTCTTGAACATGTCACGCATTCAATCCTTGATCCAAAGCACGAAAATAAACCCGGAGAAACAGTTGTTATTGGAAAGTATCTTACTAAAGACCGTTTGAGTGTGGCTCAAATACCAACTGTCAACGAACCGAAAAACCTTGAGAGCATTTCTAGTTTGGCTCTAATTCCAGAATATTCAGACGTTATCCGGTCTCTTACGGAAAATTTAAGGAGGGACTGCCCGACAAAAAAAACTGCCAGTGGGGGTGAAATAGATGGCAAGATGGTGGCAGGTTTGACAGTTCAATTGGTTGATGCGATAAACAAAAATTCCTGGGAAGATCTTTCGAACTCTTACCGTGCTTTGGAAAAGGACCTCTGCACTCGAAAGTTCAAGGAGTTTGTCGAGCCCATCTTGGGGGAAAATCTTGAGCGGTTGGAAGGAGACAAAAATGAGGTGTTAAATCGCTTTAGAGAGCAGTGTTTCCTCGAGTGTGAGGTAAAAAACGCGGTGGAAAAGATCGATAGCACAATTAAACAAAAACGCGGCGAAATGGAGATGAAAGTGCGGGCACATGAGGAAGAAATAAAACGACAACAAGAAGAGGAAAGGCTTCGACAACTCCAAGAGAAACGAAGGAGGGAACAAGAAGAGCAGCAAAAACGTCTTCAAGAACAACAGCGAATACAACGAGAAGCAGAGAAAGAGAGGCGGCTACAGGAGCAAAAGGCAAGAGAGGTGGAGCAGGCACGGCTGCGTGAAGAGGAGAGAGTAAGGAAACTAAACGAAGAAATACGGGCTGCTGAGAAGCGCGCTAGGCGTAGAAAACGGAAGGAAAAGACAGCAGCAGCAATAATTGGAACTGTTCTGGGTGTTATTGCGTTCAGCGACTCTCAACTTAAAACGAACATATCAACTGTATCTAACTCTAAGTACGATTTGATTGGCTTACGCGAGGTGACATGGGTGTGGAACGAAGTAGCAAACAAAGAGTTTGGTTTGCAAGGCAGAGGACAAGGTTTAATTGCACAAAAGGTGGAGAGTTTGTATCCATGGGCGGTGTCTATGCATAGAAGCGGTTACAAACAGGTCAACTATAAAGCTTTAAACACACTATTAACGGCCAAAACTAACAAGGATTTCAAAAAAGCGTCTTTAGAAAAGATTTTGAAAACATAATTTTGCAACTAAGTTTTGAACCATGAACGAATTTTTGCCAGTGTTATCGCAGAAATGATTTACTTTTTTTGGGAATTTACTGAAATAACTAGATTCATTTCGTTAACTAAAGGTGCGAAATCTAAAATCAATCAAAATTAGAACTTTATTTAGACTGCAAATTTTGGAAAAGCTGGAGTTGAGCTGAAGGTATTACAAAGCTGCTACTGCAGAAGAAAAGTCCTAGTTCTATTTTGTAAAAACTGAAGGCAAGATAAAGATCATGTGTAGTATTAAAGATACTGTTAAAATTGCAGTCAGGCATGCTTGTGTAGTATTATTTATTAATATCAATATTAATACTTCGTGTCTACAGGTTTACACTATTTTACCTATGTCATTTTTTGTACTCATGTCAACACTAAAGAGCAAAATGGCCTTAGTCAATGGAATTTCATATTATCATTTTTGGCTTTATTTTTGGTGGGTTACCTTTACTCTGTCTTGCTTAAACTGTCATTAAATCACTCAAGTTGAACTGAATAAATTGGTTGTCATAGCAACATCATGTCACAGGATTAAGAGCCAAAGTCTTCATAGTGCTCTTTTTAATAAGTATCAGATGAACAGCCTATCATTTATATATACATACATACATTTATATATACACATACGTAAAATAAAGCCTTTGGGAGCTATCCTCTCTCTAGTTTAAATTAAATAGCTTTGGCCTGACAAAATCTTTTCATAATGATTGGCTAAGAGCAGAACAGTAATTCAAACAAGACAATAACAGCAACTTCCACAATGTTACAGTAACTAATATTATCACAATTACAACTACAATAACAATTGATAATTAACTGATTATGATCACCTTCTTTAATTAATCAAAATATATCATTTTATAGTGTTGATGATGGCCACAACAACCAATCAAGTGAAACTAAGCATCACACATATTCATTTTTTCTCACTTTGTCACTTTCTTTCTCATTATACTGTAATCGAATTTAGCTTTATGGCTACAGCTGTTAAAATGTAACCTACCCTACCATGGAACTTTGCCCCAACCAGGGGGGGAGGGCATCAGTTGTCACTGAGTACTTCAGCTTGTTATTTTGCTTCACCCCTTTTTTATAATTTATGGTGAAAGCTGCCTTATCCTTAATCTATTTTCTGAGGGGAAAGGGGTTGGGG